>JAQJVL010003800.1:0-54619 GCA_035578905.1 Stictocephala bisonia | reverse complement strand
TGTTTACTTAACATTAACCTCTCATCCAATTTTGTATGAAATATTTATTATATGATAGATTATTAGTAATGTATTAACAATAATAAGCGTTAAAGATATAATAACTTAAGAATTCATTTATTACGGCGATGCTCTAGTGCGGGGAGGGTAGTGAAGCCGGCCGGTGTAGGCAACTCCGTGCAGGGACTGTACTACTTGACCTTGTGAAACAACTGGACCTGGTGAAACAGACATTTAAACGCTTGACATTGTGAACACTTGACTTTGTGAAATTCAGTTCTACGAGCGTAGTTCGCTATAGGGACAAACCAATACTGGACCTGGTGAACACTTGACCTTATGAAATAGTCTGTTTACTTGACTTTGTGAAATCTGGACACAGTGAAACGGCACCCTACTATACTACCACACACACCCCTCCCCATTGTGTTTAATTTTAAAGAACTTAAAGTAGAAGATGGATACACAGCCAATATATCAATGTATAAAGTTGGATATATCAACTTCCTGAAACAACGGTTTTTTTTTTTTTGCTTCTAGTGATTGTAAAATTAATAATTTGGTCTCTTTGTAAACCTTATAACATTTATAAGTACAATAGATTGCCTTTATATGCTTAAGTAAATGCAGTGATTTTATATTGATTTAAATCAATTTACTTATGCACTTATACTTTGTGCACTCTCAGAATGCGGGTCGAGCTCAGGTAGTTTCACTCACACAGACACAGGGGATTAGAGCCGGTCAAGTCCGACCGCGGCCGACCCTATTTTCCGCTTCATTAATCACCTAGTGGAAGTTCTCAGTCACGCTAAACTTTTTTTATTTAGCATTTTATGTAAAAACTTGTAGCAGATATACATTCTACGCATTATTACAAGAAAAATGATATAAAATAATATGCTGTTTACTTTGCTGAAACTACTAAAAACATGAGTCATGGAATATTGAAATATACCCAAGGTAAAAAATGACAAACACAACCCAATGCAGTACTATTCTATAGACTGATATGAGCAGGTTTTTGTATATATATTTGTATGTTTTCGACCTTGTATCTTTATAAGACCCCAGATTACTTTAACCTTTCACTTCAAATTTAATAACTAATTTGTATAAAAAAATTATTGTTCGGAATATACGGTATTCTGCACGAACAAAATTGGTAAAGATTTAATATTGACAAAAATATACAAATGGTAATAAACAAAACAACAATATGTTCTGGAGGATTTATTGAACAACATCATTGAAAACTGAACATTGCAAAGTGGTAGATTACAAAACTAAAGACCCGGATTACAAATGATTTTAAAGTTATACTTAATAGACAAAACGAACGATTAAACCAAATTCCAATGATGAAATACCAATGGTGGCACACTTAAGTTGGACACCCTGTATATTATATAGAAGTTCTGAAAAATACTATGGGTGAAAAAAATACTGAAATCATATCACAGCGTTAGTCAGAGGTACATAACAAAACTTACTCAAAGAGGATGGACACCACCAATGTCATCGTCATCACTTTCACTGTCTTCTTCACTGTCTTCATCACTTTCGCCGGGAACCAAGTTTATAAGAAACTCCTGCACACTATGCTGATCGAGCCCTTCTTTTTTCCAATCTGCTTCCAACAACTTCTCGACGTGTTCCACATACTTGCTCCACTGTTCTTGTTTCACCGCACTTACAGCCTCGTAGAATAAATCCTGACAGTCTTTGATTTTGAACGAAGTGTTTCGTTCCCTGACAAATCTTTTGATGTAAGACCAAACCATCTCTATGGGGTTGTATTGGCAGTGGTATGGTGGCAAGCGTACAATTGTAAACCCCATTTTCCCAGCTTTATCGTCAATTTCATATGTAGGCAACGGTGGTTTGTGAAGACGAACAAGCTCGTACAGCTCAGGCCTTTTCAAGTCATTTGGGAAAGGAATTCCTCGCTTTTTTAGCCACTCTATCATGACAGCTTTCGTAGAAGACGAAGTTGGTGCCTTATCTTTTACCCTAGAGTGATATGGAGCGTTATCCATGACTATTGTTGCACCGCGAGGTAGGACGGGAATTAAGGTGCCGAAAAACCATTTTTCAAAAACAGTACCGTCCATGTCCTCGTGGTAATCTCCAGTTTTTTTGGATTCAAATACCAACGGAGGAGCTTTGATCCAACCTTTAGAACTACCAGCGTGGCAAATGATCAGCCGCTTACCTTTTCCTAGTGGGGTTGCTAAAGTGGTTTTTAGGGTATCATCTGTCCAGCCTTTGTCCTTACTATCATTCTGATTAATCCAAGTTTCATCCAAGAAATACGTTTTTGATAAATCCACATTGTGCATCTTGCGCAAGAAACTACACCTCATTAGTGAGACTGATGGTTTTTCAAGTAATATTTTCCTTTTCTGAAATTTCTTGTACCTGAAGCCGAGTTCTTTTAGAATTATTCTTAATGAAGTTTTACTATTAGTGTATAATCCTGCCTCCTTCAAAGAAACCATTAATTTGGACAATGTCGGGACTTCCTTTCTATCGTAATAAGTCATAATATGCCGCCTGATTGCCGATTTATCAAACTCATCCAAGCACGTTACCTTATTTCTCGCTTTCGGCGTTTTTTTCCTAGGCGTGCTCAAAACAATGTTTGCTGGAGTGTGCTGCTCGTCTTCAGCGATTTCCATTGCAGTTCCTGAGTCGTCTTCATTGGGCGCAACAGACGCATCTATTACCGCACAGGCCGCACGTACTTCTGCTTTTATGTTTTCAACTGTCCGCAAAGACACACCGCATGCATCAGCAGTTCTTTGTAACACTTTTTTAACATCAATTAAAGGTCCTTTATTATTTTTTTCACTTTCGAAGTAGTTCATAACACTCGCGATCATTGTTCTCGCCTGTGAATGAATTACCTTCGGACGTTTTTTTACCAGAGACATAGTGACTGCACACGCGGACACAAATTAAACACTAAAACAATGATGCTACTAACACAGTAACACGCGATGTTCTAAACTAGAAAACTAAGAACGTCGAACATAACTGATCAGTCCGGAGTTAATAATCGTACTGAAGACCCATTTTGTAATCCCGGAAGTGGGAAAGAAAGGATTGGGATTCAGCTAGGAAGGAAGTGGATGATTCACACTTACTGATAATATCATTAGTGAGCAAACAATTTGGAGTTCCTTAAGAACTGACCCTTGGTTGGTATGTTATTTAAAAGGTCATTACACCCCGGCATCCACCGCTTCCGCTGCGGGACGGAATGGCGCGCGGACGTTGTACCGTGACTAAGTTTACACCAAAAGTACTGTACCTCGTCCACTCGGGAGTTTTGTATTATACCAAATAAAGTTCAATATAAGAAATATATAGGAAATAAATAACAAACTTAAGCTTGATTTATACAACTAATTACTAAATTTATAAAATGATTTTCAGTTGTTTAATTAAAGTAAACTGCATATTATTTTATATCATTTTTCTTGTAATATTGCGTAGAATGTATATCCGTTAAAAGTTTTTAAATAAAATGACAAATAAAAAAAAGTTCAGACTGACTGGGAACGCCCACTATCTGACTAATAGAGCGGAAGTTAGGGAGGTCCTAATCACCAGCGCTCTGGCGTTTGAGTGCGCGTGCGTTCGAGGGGACTCTACCTGAGCTCGACCCGCATTCTGGGAGCGCACAAAGTATAAAAGTAATGTATCGTACATATACATTTCAAAACGATTACGAGACCAAGAATTGTATGATCTCTAAAATCCAAGAAACAAGGGGTTTCAGGAAATTGATATGAACTTTTTTTTTCTCTCTTTTCTTGAAAAGTTAAAATTCTGTAATTCAGTATCTACATAGGTTCCAACTGTTTCCGTTTCACTCAAGCTATGATGAAGAATGAAAGATCAGACCAAGATCTGTCTTAGTAAATATGATGTACATATTGTAAACAGTCCTTTGACAGGGTTGATACTGCTTTAGAAAATATCAAGGACACAGTCGCTGAAGATTAAAAAGTACTGTATATAAGTCTATCAAGTCCAAAATGGTGGCCCATCAAAATTTGAATTGTTAATTCACTGAGTATTGCATGTTATGTCAATAAGTTATCCGTGCAATTAATCTGGATATTATTAAGTATATTACAAAACTACCAATAACACTAATTTATTCGTCCCATTGAAGGATATATGTTTGTTTGAGGGTTGAGGAAGAAGGAACTTGTCACCAGGAAAGGATTAATTATCTAAAAATTTATTATAGTGCGATTCAAATGAGTTTAATTATTTATTTATTTATTTTTTTTTTTTAAATAGAGTTCTACAAGAAAAAATGCAGTAAAAAGCACCTACCACTCAGCTCGATCACTTAAATTAGTTAAATGCTACTAATTTGTTTCATTAAAGTTTTGATTATTAAAAAGAACAACAAAGCTTTAAGTGCTGTAATGACGGTATTTTATATAAGAATTTGTCAATAAAAATTGTATATTTATTAAACACCAAGCCATGACAGAGAAGTGATCGATAGCAGTTTATTTGACCAAGTTTATCGCCATGTCAAGTTTCTCTCACAAATCATGATTGTAAACAAACTATAGGTCGTCACAGGATCAACCAATCAGTCAGTTTACGGGAGACTCAGTAGAAAATGGTCACGTGAGTTTTAAAAGAGTGTAGAGTGTACAATATTAAACAAAATAATAATTTTTGAGAATTGTATTAATTTAAATGTCGTACATTCAGGCACGAGTGCTTGGTTTCCCTGAAAACTGATACTACGTTTTCAATTTTAGGTGAATAAAGGGCTGTAAAGCTTAGTTTTTGACAGTTTGTTAAAGTTGACAAGTATAGTTTGAATATTTGAGAAAAGTTCAATAGCTTTTGTAGTAATATTTATTCTTTATGTTTTTAAAAAGCAACATTTTCGTAAAAGGCTAAAAACCCTTAAATTCATCAGAAACATTTTTAATTTTCAATTATTAAATTTCAAAAATATCACTTGCCCAATACAACTATTTATCATTTTAAGATTTTTTATTGCCTATCTACTAAAAGCAAAATATATTATATTACATTATATTTTGTCTTTTCACTGTGTTGAACAAGTATACAAAAATAATGCAGGTAGAAGGTTAAACAGCTTAATCCTAAGCCTGACCCATAAATTACATGCTGTCAATTTTTTCAGAGCTTTGACTATTTTTTGACTGGTAATCATTTTATCAATGTTCGCACACACCTCGTTTTTTAATTATTATAACTGCACATCCAAGCGATCACATGAACTAACAGAATTATGAAAACACTACACATAGAAACATTTGTATCATTTAATATTACCCACAACAGTCACATGAATATATGGTTTGTGAAAATTGTGTCCTTTCTTTGTTTGACTTAATTTATTAGAGTTACACAGGTGTAGGCCAAATATTCACGTAGTACAAAATTTATTTTTGCAATATTGTGCAAATTAATAAACAGTTCATAAGTTTCCATACTTAATTTGTGTTTACCATCCTATCACAATATTTCAATGCCAAATATGATGTACACTACAAAATTGTTTAACTGCTTTTACTAATAAGAAATAAATGGTCATGGTCAGTTTGCTGTAGATACTTAATATGATATACTTGATCTACATGAAAATACCATGAGTTTTGATTAATTTAACTTAACTGCAATGATAGCAAAAATGTTCTTTTCAATCTCCTTCAGATTCGTCCACAATAAACTATGTTATTTGCGAAAATGAACGATCACAAAATTAAAACAGTATCAAAAATCTACTGACTGTAAACTGTTATAATCTTTATATTAATCCTAGTAGTGACTGGCATACTTCTGTAGGTTAAGTTTGTGCACTAAATGGCAGCCTGTTGGTTATGCCTTGCATGATAGCCTACACGTTGTCCGTATCGAAATGAGTTATGCACCACCGCAATCATCAAAAGATGACCGATTTGGTGGTATGTTTTTATTGTTGATAAGATGTAATGTCATCGATCGTCAATCAGTAGTTAGTAAAAAACATTATCTCATTTCCTTATGCTAAACATTGATGGGTCCTTAAATCCTTATATTTTATGCCACAGGATTATTCATTTTGAAAGTAAATAATACTTAATGTTTATTATGGAATCTTTCTCTATTTTCTTACTTATTATGGAACAGGTTTTTACATTCAACTATAGATATGTTCATGCAAAGTAACACATATTGTAGGCCTACTTTATACATTGTAGGAACAAATATCTCTATATTAATTAGAAGACTATCTACTTACAACCCTATAGCCTTATACATTGGTTTCTAAGGTAACAAATCGTATGGTTTATACTAGAAACGGATTATATAACACCACTTTTTTGTTTATGTACATACCCTAAAGGGGGAACTCCACCTTTAAAAGAAATTACTTTATTTTTTTATAAACATTTATATATTCCTTTATCATTTGTATTTAGGAAGGTAATAAACAATTTTTTGAGTATTTCCACCCCTTATTGTTTTTATCATCTTAACAAAGGTTGATTTTTGTTCATATCAGCGTTTTATTGGGACAACTGCAACTTAAATACTAAACTAGATATTAAGTTAATTTTTTTAATACATATTTTGAAGGTAACATATGTATGTACAACTTGTTGGAAGGCATTTCGTATAAGCATTCATATTTTGAAATTATGAATTTTTTTTAAATTCCTATTCATAAAAATGTTTTATTTTATAGTTTTTTTATTATTTAAAATTTTTGTATGTCATATTTTTATAAACCCATATTACAGGTTCTAGAGCATCTTATCCCCTACAAAACAAAAAAAGTGTTAAGGCTTTATGTGGTATATAGAGGAGCTACGACCGTCCCCGTAACTGAAAACAAGCTAAAATTAAACTTTCGGAAAACAGATAAAACTTAAACATGTTAGTTTACTTATAAAATGCAACTCTATTATATGCAAGTAATAATTACCAAATATAACTTGTAGTAATAAAGTTGTTTGTAATAGTGCATTGTTGCCAATGCCAGGCAACAAAATAACACAAGTGCAGTTCATCATAATATGTTACTATAGTGATAAGTACTATATGAAATGATAGTGTGACGAAACTGGGAAAATAGGTAGGTGAAAGCTTTCTGTAATAAATTTATAAAGACTTTTTCACCAATATTTTTCATAAGTGTTCAGAAAATGTTCTTTAATAATAAATTTAAATACAAAAACTGTCATATTTTCGCCATTTTTGGGTGAAGTACCTACCCCCTTCAGTCCCTAAATTATGCAATGCAAAAATCGACCTTTTCAGACCCCCCTCTCCCATGTATAGATTTGTAATGATAATACTAAATCCCCCTAAAAAATTAGATAATGCTGTACCAGCCCCCTCAAATTTTTTTTCATCCACTTTCATGCATATTTTGATTTATGATAAAGTCATTGTTCAGACTTTGTTCCATTTGTTTTCTAATGAGAGGATAATACTGTATATTACTAAGTTACAAATCTTTTAAACAATACTGTATTTTCGGAAAGAACTATAACATTTTGTAAATGAATTTAAACAAATTGTTGAGGTTTAATAGTTACTCAACACTGTGTGGAACCCCCACCCTCTTCCATAACAGTGAATAACGCTGCCAAAAACACCCCCTTCCCCCCTTCAGGCGTTACATAATTTAGAGACAGCCCCTAACCTAGATAAAATTTGGTACACTTTAGCTATCTTAGAATTTATAGTATCTAAATAATAAATAATTTCCCAGGCAAACCCTCACCATTATTTATTTTTATGAATGATCTTTTAATAAATTTCAGTAGTGATAGAACATTATAAGTAAATATAAACTTAAGAATTCATTTTAGTCCAAATCATTTTAATGTGCTCATCCCAATTTTAACTTTGATCTATGACATGCAACAGAAAATTTGTGTTCATTCATTTATGACCTGCTTAAAATCATATACTATTTGTAGTGAAATTACACTTTTATTTTGAGGAGTTTTAAATAACAATTTGTTTTTAATGTGTTGAAAGACAAGTAATTAATTCAATCAAAGGAAGCATGTCTATCTAAGCTACAGGATTTGCTGTCACTTTCAGGTCTGAATCATCAGTATATAAACATAGGTTTCTTTGTCAGAGTGATTGAGTTGTTGACACAAGAAAGTTTTACGCCTCACAAGTCATTCTTCTTCCAACAGCAGTCTGACATTCATGTTACACAGTGAAAAGTTTAGTTGCCAAAATTCATGAATCATTATTATTTTCTTTTTCTATGTGTTATTTATTTATAACAAATTATTAAAAATGACAAATTTTTAACCAAAAAACTGGTTCAAAGTCAACTCAAAGTCCAAAGAAACTGATTTTTTAGCAACTAATTTAACTAGGGTTACTTATCCAATACCGTCAACGATTCTAGTGATGCTTAGTAATTGTTGATTACTATAGTTTCGACCTCATTGGGTCATTATCAAATCATACAAGACGTCAGTTTCACAATCTCACTTCTGACTTGAAGTTTGTCAATTGCATGTAGTTTAAATGTAATAATAAAACTGTTGACTTGTAACACATATTCACACATTCACATTAACACTTATACACCATATACTTTACATTTAGCACTGACACGTATTAAAACTTGTTGCCGGCCGGCGTTGCGATACCGATAGTGAGTTCGGTAAATTTACTTTTTTAAAGTAAAGAATTGTTATAAATAAGTGTAGGCATTATAAGATATATATTTTTGAAAGTGCTAGAAACATAAATTGTTAACCTCTTATATCTTGTGTTGGTTGCAGAGAGAACTTAATTTAAGCCGGCGAAGCAGTCGTGTTGTGCAGAGAAAAAGTTTTATTTCAAATACATCTCCAACTTTACCGCGATGCTATTCTCCGATGTCAGGTGAGACTGAAATATCCTTTCATAGCATTTATGCACTTAGATTTTGTTCAAAATCTAACCATATCTAAATGTTTAAACTATTGTCTTGGAATGTTTTCTGTAAACTGTAATTAAATGTACAATTAATGTTATATTGTTTTCATTTGATTATTATACTATTTTAATTAATGTTATAAGTTGAATTGGAAATAGTAAGTCGATATACATATATTTTAAATCTACTTTAGTATAACGGATAAGGCCCAAAACATGTTTTAAAATGTTTTGTTATTTTAAAGATAGCTGTTAATGTTAAACAGAGGAGAGGGAATGGGGGCAGCTGGTAGAACAAGATGTGTGTTCTGATCGCTACGTAGTTTTATTATTTTTATCCAAGTTCCAATTATTGTTCAACATTAGAAAGCTGTGAATGAAAGTATTTTATCTCGTGACAGCGTATTTATTAAAGCGAGTTGAACAGAACGTTTTGCTGTAAATCATAACTGTGTTTAATGTAAAGCTAACCAACAAGGTTAAACAAGAGTACAGCAACAACTCCACGTTGAAGTTACTTTAGAGCAACACAATTATTGACCTGCAGATTTCCCCGATTGTTTATTAGTCACATAGCTCAACTGATAGTGTACAACCCCACTGTGCAAGAGGATCAAGGTCCAGTCCGCCTGACGGCTTGTACGTGTTGTCTATTTATTCTACAGCCTGCACAATAAAAACTCATCACTTTTTAATATGATACTTTACAAAACACTGTTGTTTTTTAATTATATATTTGATATTCCTATTAAAATAGTCTAATAGAGCAATCAAAATTGCCCTGAATAATTTAAAAACTGGAAACCCCTTATAATGTATAGTAATGTTAAATATAGACAACAACGGATTCTAAGAAATCGTACAGTGTACTGGAGCTGCCTGGGACAGCCCTTAAGGAATCAAAAGAAAATCTTAAATGATAGTATTGGTAGAGTTCGTACATCAAATTAAAGTGCTTCAATAAGAAAATAAAATGCTCCAAAGTAGACCTCAGTAGGTTGTACTATACAAATGGCGGCTACTACCTTACGCTTGATGATTGGTTGTCTGTTGTATGTTTAAGAAGAACAAGCTGACTTGGCTGTCTCGTTTGTTTACATTGCTTAGGGTATATAAGTGAAGCTGGCATATAGTACATGATTATAGTGATATATTATAAATCCAGTAACATCTCAATTCTTCTATTTTTCATTTCTGAGTAGGCCTAGCCTATTGCAGAAGTTAATATGGGAAAAGACCACAATTTAAACCTAACAAAAGAAAGCTAACAAAAATTGTACAGATAAAAGTTAGTTTTAAAATCAAATCGCAAGCTAAATGGTTGAATGTGTATGGTTTAGTACGTGATTGTACCTAGCAGCCCACTGCCGCTGGTGGAGAACTGTGGTTGGAGAAGTGATCATTCTACGCACCACTTACTTTGGGTTTATGTTTACCTCTATTGGGAACATTTTATAACAACTATAACACTTTTTTCTATTAGCTACATTCCAACCATTGCCATTTTATGTAGGATGAACCTTTCAGAGTCGGATTTGTGGCATTGTGCTCTCCTTAAAAAGATCTTTAATTTGATTTACAACTTGATACATTCTCTCTTTAAGACATTTTTCTGACTCCTCCCCATTGATTCCCTTTGATGTGATAAACTATTGAGGTTTGCTTTGCAAAATAGATTTTTGGTCCCAGTATCGATGTTTTACGTTACTCCTTTAATATACAATAGTCCAACAAACTTTTATCAATTATTGTTTATCAAGCCCATGGTTGTAAATTTAACAATCACCCTGTTAAATTTAGAATAATTTAAATATTTTTACAATTTAATTTACAATTATAATTTAAATTATATTTATTAAATTAAATATTTTATAAATATTAAATTTTATAAATATTAATTATTTTATAAATATTAAATAATTTATTAAATTAAATTAAATATTAAATAAAAAATACAATAATTTACAATTTAAATAAAAATAGGTAAAATCTTTTGAAGTTTACTATGGAGCATTGCATTTTTTTTTTATTTAAGGCTTTTAATTTGATGTACAACTGAACCTCTGCTCTCATTTAAGATTTTCTTCTGACTCCATGTAGGCAATCTTCCTGATGAGATAAAAACCTGATAATGACTTATAAAACTAGATCTTTATGGGTAATATTGATAAAACCAAGTCGTATTGTACTATCAGTAATTGGTAAAAACCTATTAACCAGTTGACCTATTTTCACGGAACCGTTCCATGACGGCTGATCTGAGCTCAATATTGCTATCACGAAACTGTTCCGTGATGGTAACAATACCTTTTAAATATTAAAAAAAATAAAATATTGCATCAAATTGGTAAAAATATTAATAAAAACGATCAGTGAAGACAGAAATACTGTAAACAAATATATGAGCCACCACTTGTATCGTTTTATAACCTAAAAATAAATCGGCAATATTACTCGCCAAACTACAGTGTTTGCGAGCTAAACAACGATGTGAATGGCAATAATAACAAACTTATTGTTACTCTATGTACTTCAATATTGCTTCCTGTTCCTTGTCAGCTTTGTTACAATCAGCTGGTTTGTTTTACAATCAAAATTAGCTTTCAATTTGTAATTGTAAACATAAGCAAACGAGTGCGAATATTTTGTTATTTAGTCATGGCGGAACCATGACTAAAGGATTACCATTAGTGTAAGTTTATCTTTTTATTATATTTGTATAATATAAAGTTTGTCTTATAATTAATTTCAAATACTTAAATTCTACATATTTATTAATATAAATATACTGTAAATTTAACTCCTACTCAAGTTTTAGCTTCCTGTAGTTCTAGATAAACATTCTTTTGTATTTTTGGATAAAGTCAAAATGAAGAATTTTACATTGGTTAGAAAAAATTTTGTGATGATTTAAAAATATTATTTATAAAATATAATACTTTCTTGTAGAGAATTAAATTGTCAACAAAACTACAGCAACTTATTAATGATTTTTAATCGTTTACTAAAAAATATATACTCATTCTTTCAAAATTTATAAAAATAAAAAACTTATTTTTAATATTATTATGTTTTAATTATTTTTTAGGTACACATAAACTACAGTATATATTTTTGAAGCCTGTCATTATACAAATTTTTGCTCTAATTTGAAAATTGTATTTTTTATTAATTTTTTTCAAGTTAAATCAAATCAAATCAAATTTATTGCCATTAATCAATGTACATACATGAAATAGGCCATGTCAAGTACAACAGTACCATAAATACAATAAAAACTAAAACACTTAAGTACTGGAGAATAAATTAAATCTAAAAATCAATATTAATAACATTAGGGTATCTCATTACAAAATACTTGTTACCCACAGTACATAGATTCAATGTGTAAATTGATTTTCCACTATACTAGAAGTGCACTGAAAACCAGTCACTCTAAAATATATCTATTTTTTTATCAAAAAATTCACTAATGCTATAAAAGGGATTATTGACAAGCCAATTGTTTATTTTAGATATGAATTGATTCTGAGATAAATTTTGAACTGATTGAGACAGTTTATTGTAAAATTTTACACAATTCAGAGTGAACGAATTACTTGTTACTGCCAATCTATGTCGTGGTATATCAATTTTGTGTTTGTTCCTTGTGTTATACTGATGTACTTCTTCTCTGGTAGTAAATTGTTCACAATTAGTTTTACTGTATAGTAAAATATGCAAAATGTACAGATTTATGACAGTGAAAATTTTTAATCTTTTAAATAGTGGCCTGCAATGCTCAATAGGCCCAACCCTATAAAGTGTTCGAATAACTTTCTTTTGTATCACTAATAGTTTATGAACGTGATTTGAGTGTCCCCAGATGATCAATTCATATGCTAAATGCGATTGAAAGAGACCAAAGTATGACATCCTTAAATACTTAAATGATACTAAATCTTTCAATTTCCAAAATAAATATGACACCCTACTGATTTTATTAGCAACATAATCAATGTGTGAAATCCAATTCAGTTTACTATCAATTTTTATCCCTAGCATCTTAACAGAATCAACTTCCTCATTGTTTGAGAGACTTAAAATGAGCTTTTGGGTTTTATCATTATTACACAAAAGTTCATTACTTGTGAACCATTCCAAAGAACCTTTATGAGCATCATCCATTAGAAGAGCTAAATCTTGTAAATTACTATGAGTGCCCATTACTGTAATGTCATCTGCATATATAATCTTATTAACATTTATGTTTGGACCAACTGTAAAATCATTTATATAAATAATAAACAAAAAAGGACCAAGGACTGATCCCTGTGGGACTCCCATAGTTACTTTGCCCAAGTCCGATTTGTTCTTATTATTGACTTATATATAACATACTGACTTCTATTGTTAAGATAAGAATGAATAATTTTTATTGAATAATCAGATAGACCATAATACCTAAATTTATCAATTAAAAAATTAAATGGAACACAGTCAAATGCTTTACTTAAATCAAAAAGAGTTAATGCAGCCATTTTTTTATTTTCAAACGCTTCTATGATTTGTTCAACTAACCTCATGATTGCTGTCATAGTAGAACGGTTTGCTCTAAAGCCAAACTGACAGTCAGTAAGCAAATTATGTCTAGAAAAATGTGTAGCTAATTGTTGATAAATTTAAGTTTCCAGTATTTTTGAGAATATTGGTACGAAGAAACAGGCCTATAGTTTTTTGAAAGCTTTTTATTTCCCTTCTTAAATATTGAAATGACTTTAGTAATTTTTAATAAATCAGAAAAATACCCCTCATGTAAACATTGAGTGAAAATAAAAGCAAGTGGCTCCGATATTAATGAGGCAGTTTTTTTAACTATGTAGTTTGATAGCCAATAAAAATGCATGCTCTTTGAGTTAGAAAATTTAGCAACAACATTTCTTATCTGATCAGATGTAATGTCATTCCACTTTAAATCTGTTACATTCAGTTTCCCCCCCCCCCCCCTTATATTGTTTGATATATAAGCCCCTGTAACTATTTGTTTTTTCATTTCCTGAGCACAATTTAAAAAATAAGTATTTAAATGGTCTGCATCCAAGTCAGTGAGCCTTGAATGGGTTGGTACATGTTCCTGTGTTATAAGTTCCCATGCTGCTTTGCATTTATTGGGAGCATTTTGAATGTGTTCCTCATACACATTTATTTCCTTGTCTATTACATTTATTCCTTGTCATACACATTTATTACTAGTCAACTAGTTTTTGTGTTTCCGGCTACACTTACAATAAGTTTTTACCCTAGGGGAAATTACAGTTCTTTTATCAATGCTATATTATGAAATGAAGTACTTTTTACTAAACATATGACTATTGCAGTATCATGTAAATCATGTACAGCAAAAAATGTTGACAAATAAAAATATCAAATAGACTATCTATCCTTACATGATACTTCTCCTTACATGATATAAACTAGTATAATAATCATCATAGGTGAACAGATTTTTATCAAGGTGTGATATTTTTTACTGAATCAGAAGATTTTTTATAAATATTCATTATTCAATTAAAATAAGAGTTTTACTCTTATGTTATGAGGTTATGAGACAAAACTATTATTATATTTTGTGTTTTCTGTCACAAATTTGTAAAATATTTACAATCTTACGACAGATAAATTAAGACTTACTTACTAGGTTTACACAGTGAAAGTAACTAACTAAACCTTTATTTCCAAGTGAGAACAAGAGAATTGGAGAAAAGAGACTTGATAGGTTAGACTGTAGAGGTTAGGCTGTAGGCCACTAAGCCAGGACTATGTAATAAGAGAGATAGGGCGTCAGAAAATTAGCTCAGAGAATAAGTTATTTTTAAAAATTGTGACAGATGCTTTGTTAGGAACCCTTCTTTCATAGTCATTGGAGAACTCAATAGGCTGATATTCATTTCACACATTATAGGCCTACACACACACACACACCATGCTTAGCAATTCAGCTAAGAAACCAGAAAACGCTTTTTTACAGGTAATACAGTTAATTTACAGGTAAAAACAAAAAAATGTATGAATCCATATTCTATATAATATGAGATCTTAAATAATCTGTTTGGGATCTTTGAGACGATAAGCTTTTAGTCAGTCAGTCATGATTTTAAACAAGATGATTATCATACTTCAATGTTAAGTATAATTAAACACATATTTAATGATAAACTGTAAAAGAGCATTTATTTGTATCAGATAACGAGTTCTTTTGTACTAATTGCTACTGATTTTTTTCTCTAGTGAAGACCAAAATGAATCACCAGGAGCTGCTGTGTCAGAAGTATCTTTTACTACTACTTCAGTTTCTCCAGCGAAATCGGTATTATATTAAATTTATTTATTATAAATCAGCTGTTATTAATTTACTAAAATCAACCCAATGTTATTATTATGGAAAGAAAGAAATTTTGAGGAGCTGTTTGTACCCTTAGGAATGGAATTTCGAAAAATCCGTTCTTAGTGGGTCCTTTTGTTACTAAAGCTAACTTACTTTAAAATTTCGTGTAAATCCGTATGGTGGTTTTTGATATTCCATGATGAGTGAGTGAATCAGTGGTATTTGGCTCTTATATATGTATAGATTTAAATAAAAAATTTTATTTTGATTGTATTTGTTTTTTTTTATTTATTTGTATAGCGCTAAGTTATTCATACAAATTATTAATTAAGAGCATACAAATAAATATTAGTAAAATTTATCTTGAAAGATACAATCAGCCATCTGTTTTGTGTAGTGCTGTAGTCCAACTACTTGCTTTGGGCTGAGTGTTGTGAAAATTGTAGGTGATGTCTCAATCCTTTGTGTGGGCATTACTGGAACTGTCCAGAGTGGTTGTCAGGGTAGAGAACTTAGTATTAGGATTGTCAATAATCTGACCGATACCATTGATTTTACTATACATATATTCAATATGTGTCAACGTTGGGGAATACCAGTAAGGTTCGCTCCAAAAAGAATGCAGAAGACGAAAAAACATTTCGATGAACTGTGCGAAGATGAAAGACTTCAAGATCCCAAGTCATGCTTTAGAGTAATCGTGTTTTACCCAATGATCGACAAAATATGCGGTCAGCTAGACTCCCGCTTTCAAGGAATGAAATCAGTGTTAGATACGTACCGAATTGTTCAACCTGATTTTATTTTGAATGCAAACTAACAAGACCTTCAAAACGAAGCAATCAACGTCGTAAAATGTTTTCCAGATGATATTTCTTCATCTTTTCCCTCTCAAATCTTATCAGTGAGGACTACGTTTAAAAGAAAATTCGAGAAGATCACCACTGTTAAAGAAATGTCAGACATGTTGATCATAGATCACAACATGTTGTCTTCAACCTACCCTGATGTTTGTACAGCTTGTATAATGTATCTGACTGTCCCTGTAACTGTGGCCAAGGCTGAGAGGTCATTTTCAAAATTAAAATTAATCAAGAATTATCTTAGGAATTCAATGGGAGAAGACCGACTTAATAGCTTAGCTCTACTTTCTATTGAAAATGAACGTGCCAAGAGGATGAACCTAGACAACGTCATCGATGAGTTTGCCGCGATGAAAGTAAGAAGGAAGGAGTTCACAGTATTCTTCAGCTCTTCTGTTTGTTTTGCATCGTATTACTTATTTAAATTATTCTATGACATATATTTTTAATACTTTTTCCATTTCTAACTTTGTTAGGTTCCATAACTAACTTTGAAACCTTATATTCTTTCCCTCACCTTTCATGAATTGCGAATTAAACTATTTAAATTTTACTAACAATATTACTATTTTTTTTATTATTTTCTTTAAAAAAAATGTAAATATACTAAATTACATACTAAAACGCCATCGTGCGGCTTTTTAGCAACTCGGGTCTGCGCACAGGCTTCCGCCCATGCAGACCTTTTCCCAATGGCTAATATGTTAACTAGGAAAATATGTTGTTTTAATTTTTATTTATTTTATATTTCTACTTTTGTTTTCCTATATTTTATTTTGCATATAAATATCAATAACATTGTATGTATTTATTTATGTTCTATTTATGGGAAATAAATCAAATTTTCATTTTTCAGTTTTAATCGGGAAACTGTAGTAACCCTAAAATGTCAATGGATATTGTAATTTTATTGTAAACATATTAAGTTGGATGCAACCATGATTTCTATCTGTTAAAATAAAATAAGCTACTCCTCATTTTGTACTTTAATAATTTAAGAACACTACTAAACATTCTGAATAAATCTTCAAAATGTAATAAGTGAAGAGTGTATAGAGTGTATGTTAAGCTACGTTCTTACTTTGTGTCTCAAGAGATTTAAAACTAATAAAATTGAAACGGTAAAATAAAATTACTATTTATAATATAAATCTTTTGATAATAACATCATATTTGTAAAAAGACAAATTACCTTTAACATTGTTCGGCTACACTGTAGGTTTGTAATCGCCTTATACTGCCGGTAAGCAATATAACGCGATTACAGACCTACAGTGTAGCCGAACAATATAATTAACATTATAGTATATTTTTTTATGAAAACAGTAAAGGTTTTATATTGATGGTACTTGCAAAATGATTTTGCTAAAAAAGGTGATTTCAAATTTGTTTGTATTAGTCAACTAAAATAGCAATATGTAGGTACAAGAAACTTCAGTCGTGGAATGCATTAAAATGCGTTTTCAAAGGGTTAAATATAAAAAATATTCCGGTTGAGGACCCCCCTTCCGCTGGGGGGTAAACCCCCCAGACACCCCGGTAGGGGGCCCCCAGATCACGTTTGCCCCGGGGCCCCCAACATCGTAGTTACGGCCCTGTCTGAAATTGTTGCTTTCGGTTTTTGATCCACCTTTATATATTGGAATTACCACTGCTAATTTCAGATTGTCAGGAAAAATTCCTGAATCAAAACTGAAATTAATTAAATATAACAGAACACTTTATTTTATGATATATTGATTTGATTAATATTGAACTAATACCATCAAACCCAGGTGAAGTACTATTTTTTCAAGATCTTATCACTTTGTCCAGTTCTTCTGGAAGTACTGAATCTAAAAACATTGAGTTTGGAGAAACTATTGTCAGGAAACTGTTTTTATAGGCTTCAAGATCAGATTCCTCTCGAGGTTGCAATATTTTTAAATTTAACCTGTCAACCACCGATAAGAAAAAATCATTAAACTCATTAGCAATCACTTCATTATCATTAGTAATTTTTCCATTTACATTAAGATTGATGTCTTCAGATTTTTTGGATTTTTGACCTGTAAGAGAATTAACAATATTCCACGTAGCCTTTGAATTGCCTTTACAATTTTCAAACCTACTTGCATAATATGATTCTTTCCGTTGACGAATTTCTGTCTGAACTTTGTTTCTATATTTTTTAAAGAAATTCTTTAATTTTATATTTTGTGGATGTGCTTTAACTTTTTCAAAAATTTTATTTTTTATTTTAATTCGCATACATAGAAAGTCATTGATCCACGGCTTTATTTTTTTAACTGTAGAGTTGTTTAAAAGTAACCTAATTCTACTTTGCGAAATTAAATTTTGTAAAATGCGTAGAAAATAATCATACGCTTTGGAAGGATCGCTTTCATTGTAGACTTCAGTCCAATCGACCTTATCTAGTAGAGAATTGAGTATTTCATAATCAATACGATAAGCTGGAAGGTCAGAGTCCAGCGGACATTTCTGGCCACCGACATCTGACACATACACACGCATACGCACGCTCACCACTACCATTGCGTGATCAGTGACATTAGCATGAATAAGTTCGACTTTGACCTCCGTCTCATCTTTATTAGCAACCCTACCATACACATGATCTATGCAAGTGCTTGACATATCTGTTATTCTCGTTGGTTCCCTACACAAACATTCAAATCCGTTGATAGTCAAGCTTAAGTTATACTCATCTACTATTCTATTTTCTTCCAGTATGTCTAAATTAATATCACCCAAAATAAAAGTATCCAATCTTAGTCTTCCTTTACAGTTATTAAAAACATGCTAAGCTCTCTTAAAAATAATTCCTTTTCTCTTATATGTAACCTATATAAACCTATAATTGTAAACACTTTTCTTCTATGTATTAAGAATACAGCAATATTACATCTGCTGCTTCAAATAATACTGGTTCACATTTTATAACTTCAATATTAAATTTTA
Organism: Stictocephala bisonia; assembly: GCA_035578905.1. Classification (NCBI taxonomy): domain Eukaryota; kingdom Metazoa; phylum Arthropoda; class Insecta; order Hemiptera; family Membracidae; genus Stictocephala; species Stictocephala bisonia. The sequence continues at coordinate 35,482 of JAQJVL010003800.1, read as the reverse complement.
CATACAACATTATTCCTCCGGATCTATATGTTTCATTAGATTTAATATAACTATTATAATTTGGAATTTCATAAAACTGTTTTTCACAATTCATAATCCATATTTCACTTAAAATAATAACATCAGGAGAAAGACATCTAGCAGATAATTCAGTTAAAAAACAATCAAAATTACTCCTACAACTACGTATGTTTTGATGAACTATAGTAAAACTACTTACTGTGTACTGATCTATTATTCTATTGTTTGACAAGTATGGAAATTAAATAACTTTTTTATGAGTAAATTTGCGACATCAACAATTGTCATAAAATATGTGAAAAACAGTTAATCTTAAAAATTATAATTTGTATAAATTGCAATAAAACCGACATTTGAATAAAATTGATGAATTAAACTAGGCCTATGTTTGAATTAAATGTAAAACAGATAACATAGGCTAATTGATAAACACTGATTAATTTAAATTTTGTGTGAATAAAAAAGATAACATTATTTCTATTCATATAATCAAATATAATGGAAGAGAATTTAACAAATATATAATTAATATTTAACCATTACCAGATTGAGTTTTACAACGAATCGAATCTGCAGAATATTAGTATTACCATTGATTTTACTATACATAGAAGATAGTTCCATCCAATGTTAAATTTTGAGGCACGGAATATGGGAGCGACCGTGCTGTAACCTGTCGTCAATCAAGTTAAAGAGGTCGAAATTGCCTCCAGTTTCGACTGTTCGGTTGCACAACCTGGGAGCAGTAAAGGAAACTAATCACTCCCTCCCATTCTCTCATTCTCTCTTGTTTCTTTTAAGACGCTCGTCCGGACTGTCGCCACTGCACCTGTCTACTGTCGGCGATTGGCCTTGATAGTGGGTCAAAGTGGGATATTATTCCTTGCTGTGCTATGTCTTGCACGGAAAGAAATCGCGATCTTTTATTTAGGCCTTAAGTTTGTGAATATGAAAAATGTTAGGGGACATTTTTTTTGTTATTTTATTAATGTAAATAACAGTATTTTACAGATGTTTAGTTAAAACATTATGCATTATCTAAAATGATGTAAATACTACGTATTGTAAGTTTATTGATATTTTAAGTAATTGTATATTTAGAAGTAGCAAGAAAAATGGTGGTAGTTCTAAATTGTTAAAGGCTAAGTTGTTGTCCCTGAATAACACCAACATTTTATATAAGCACATACCAAACATTTTATATAAATTTGAGAGACGTAAAAAATTATATAAAATTTCTACGAAAAGACCATATGACCATACCATACGAAACCATACGAAAAGACCATAAGCTTTTAAAGAATAAAATATTAACTGGCTCTGACCAAATTAATGTACATTTACTGAAAAATATAATTGATGAGATTGCACCAGTTTTAGTTCACTTAATAAACAGTAGTTTTATCAAAGGCATTTTTCCTGAGAGCCTGAAGTTAAGTTCAGTGGTACCTATTTTGAAGGACAATAACTCTATAAACTAGATAACATAATAACTATCAGCGTGTTATCTGTATTCTCTAAGGGTTTTGAAAAAAACATATATTAAAAGACTCCATAGTTATTTATCTAAATTAAATTTTCTTAATCCACGTCAATTCGGTTTTATCAAAGGAAAGTCATCTGAGGATGCGTTATTAGAAGTATCAGAAATCATTTATAACAATTTAATTATTCATTAACTTATCATCTGTCATATAGTTCACATTTAATACTAGAATTAACCCTTTATATTATTGAAATCATTATTATTTTTTTATCAAGTAATTAAAGCTTCTTGTCAATATTGCATTGTATAATTATTGTTGTATTTTTAACTATAAATGAATATTCCTTTTTGTTTAAAAGTAAATTGAACTATTTGTCATAAATACCACAATATTAAAATCTGCTTCCGGGTCACGCCGTGGACAGTGAAATGTGTGTGGTAGGCCTACCGAAAGTTTTAATATTCGTTGTTTTCCTCGTGTGTGAAGTGTGTTTGTTAAGTTTTAATTAATTTGTGACGCGTCCCACTTGGACTTATTTGTTTTCTTTGTATTATTGTTTTATTTGCATCTTCCTGAAGATGCCGTCCGTATTCACGGCGAAACATGTAGTTGTTATCACCATCACACGCTGTGAACTGTTTGACGGAAGGTAAAGTAAACCTATTTTAGTCTATAGGTCATGTTTCCAAGATGACAAAATCAGGATTTCATTTTTCTGTAACAACTAAAGTGTGACAATATCTGAATTGATTTTGGGCTTGAGTTGGATAAAAAAACAAACAATAAAATGGAAATATTGTTATTAATATTTATTATTTTGGTGTACGGTACTAGACTAACAATCATCGCATATCCTTTGTTTTTCCTATAACGTTTTAAGTACAGCTCGCACGTTTTGTTATTGGACCCTCTCCTAACTCTCATTAGTGACTTAAGTTATCACCGTAATACTATATCCTAATTAATCTAATGTGTAGCTAAATAAGTGTAAATAATATAAGTGGTTTGACTTTTAGTCATCTTTTTAACCGCAGATGTTTAGTATAAGTATGTTTGCCATTCATTTAAATGTTACTATTAAATTACAATAATTTTTAAACATGTATAGCCTAGATATTACTCCCCACAGTTCTAGAGTTGAAGTGTTTGGTTAGGTCCCTGTTCTTCTACTTAGGATTAATTTATCTAATTTGAAAGTGTATGATTATCATTAATACGATATATATAATTGTTTCATTAAGGATACTGTTAATTATTTTATTGTTCTTTGTTTTTGTAAATATAATGTATATCATGTATTGCATGTATATTATGATAATTTGACGCAATTATGCAGAGGTATTTCTGTTATCAATAAAGATATTCTGATTCAATTTGAAACCATACTATTACAGTTCAAAATATGCGCAAACCCCAAATTTACACCTGAGCAGCTGTAGCAAGAGCCGTGGCCGGCGCGAGAGGGGAAGTGAAGTAGTGCGCAGTGGGGAGAGAGGGAGGGAAGCACTGGGCCGTCTCGCCGCACCGACCTCACCAATACGTCACTGAACGCAGTCTGCTTTATCGTAATGACTTTTACGTTAATATAAAAATATTAGTTTAGAAATTATATAAATAATCTATGGCTTTTAACTATAGATGACAAAATAATAATATTATTTATATAGAGCTATTTGAAATAAAAATCTGTTGTTACTTACAGTGATTATTTAATCCAGGGGTTCTACTCCACTTAGGTCATTGTCGCACAGTTCAACATCACTTTCTGGTTCGCTGTCATCATTGTCATCTTCTGTGTCGGAATTTTCTCCCAAATTAATTATTAATTGTTCACTTATTACGTCGATTTCCGGTTCTAATGCCAAATAATCCAATTCCACCTTTTTAACATGGTTCACACGAGATAGCCATTGCTCTTGTGTTATCTGGCTACAAATGTCAACTACAAGTTGTTTAACTTCAGCTAATTTAAATGAAACATTTCTTTTGGCTACACTCTCCTTAAGTAAACTCCATATCATTTCAATTGGATTTAAATCCGGATGGTATGGTGGTAATCTTAAAACTGAATGGCCAGCTTCCGCCAGGATAGAATCTATTTTAAATGTTTTGTACTTTGGTTTATTTTCTTTAATAACAGAGTATAATTCTGGCTTTAACATGTTAGTAGAAAAGTGTATGTTTCGTTCTGATAACCACTTTATCATGTCTGCCTTTAACGTTGACGATGTGGGAGCTGGGTTTACTGTACATTGTGGTAGGGCGCATTATTAATAACAATCACAGAGTTTTGGGGTATGTTAGGAATTAATCTTTCCTGTATCCATTTCTCATAATTATTGAAATTCATGTCACCATGATAATCGCCTGATTTTTTCCCAGAAATAAATGTCAATAGTGCATTATTTACAAAACCATCTTCGTTTCCGGCATGAACAATGATTATTCTCTCGCCCTTACTAATTGGGGTTTTTAAACCTGCCTCGCTTCCATCACTCCAACTCAAGAGTTTTGTGTGTGTAGAATGAACGTATGTTTCGTCCATATAGATTACAGGCCTACCTTCCGATCGATAACTTTGGACACTTCTTAAATATTTCAAACGTAGTTCCCTTATATCACTTTTTTCAATTAATATTTTTCTGTTATTGACTGATTTCCTCCAGCGAAAATTTAGCTTGTGCAGAACCTTGCCAAGCGACCATTTACTCCCAGTAAAATTAATTTTTTTTCTCAGAACTGGCAGTAGAGTTTTTATTGTAGGTCGTTCACCGTTAATTTTGTGGAACTCATTTACAGTTCGTCTGACTACGCACAAATCAAAGTCATCTAGCTCCGTTTTGCTCTTTACTCTGTGCCTATTTTTATTTGGAGTATTAAACTTGGTTCCAGTCTGGACAACGGTTCTGTTTTCTGCAACTATTCTCTTTACAGACGTCAGGGATATACCTGTGGCTTCTGCTACACCGACATTGAACCTGCTTTATATTTATTGCAGCTCCAGTTTCCGCTTCACGTTTCATAAACTTATACACATTTGCAATAATCTCTCGACTTTGGCTATGCAATACTTTTCGTCCTCCAATTAGTTTACGGTGCTGCTGAGCTTCCATTTAATATCGATATAAACAAAATAACAATAATCAATCACTACATAACACACTAAAGAACGACAGAACAGGCACGTGAACGCTAGATGTAGGCGCGACGGAGCGATTCGTCACTAAGGATAGCCAGCAGTGAACTGAGCCGGCCGCTACCCCCACTCCTAAGTCTGAGCGTTAGTCTACTGCGCATCTTTGGCCCACGGCTCTTGCTACAGCTGCTCAGGTGTACGTATTATTTTTTAACTATATTATTGTTTATTTGTAATAGTTATTTGTTTATATAGTTTTGTTAGTTCTTGGCATTGTTTGTTCTGTTCATTCTCAGTTGTGTAAATAAGTCATATTCGAATTGTTATAATTAAAAACACCACAGAGTGCGGCTATAGTTAATTTTGTTATTATTTAGACTGTGGTTACTTAAAATTAGTTATTTCTTGTGTTATTGCTGGTCACCAGTTTGGGGAAGTGAAAGCCAGAGGACCTTACTATTGTTTCGACTACAAAAGAAGGCTATAAGAGTCATATTCTCTCTCCCTAGAGGCCATTCATGCAGAGAGATTTTCAGGACCAACAACATTTTAACATTCCCTTCAATTTACATCTTGGAGACCTTGTTGTTTGTCAGGAAAAATATTTCTGTGTTCAGCTCTCCTTCCAGTAACAGATACCCACTCCGAAATACCAATAATATTTCAATTCCCAGACATTCCACTTCATTTTTCAAAAAACAGTTCCAGTACAATGCCATCAAACTCTACAATAGTCTTCCAACATCACTAAAGATCGAGCAGGATCACAGGGCTTTTAAGAGGGGGGTAAAAAGAATGCTTTTAGATGCAGTGGTCTACAGCGTCCGTAATTTCCTGGCTGGTAGTCACTAACTCTGTTGACAAAAAAATTGTAATTGGTTGACAACAATTTGTGATTGGTTTTAATTAGTATTAAAGTAATTATTTCATTTAGTTACATTGATGACTTGGCTAATGCAATCTTGTTTTGTTGATCTGGCTTAATAAATGAGTTATTGAGTTATTATTATTGAGTCACGCTACTTGTGAAGTGTTACCAGTGTAATTCCAGAGTGTCTTTTCCAGAGAAATTGAAAATATAAATAAATTGCAGTTTATCCATACTTTCACATCTAGTAAAATAATAGTATGAAAAACAGATGTGTTAACTTTAATTATATTCGCCTTAAACATACGTTTTACAATGGTCTGATTCAATCAATGTTATAAATTGGTATTTTTTAAAGGGGGACATAAAAAAAATTTACAATAATTTCACAACCTGATTAAAATAATGAAAATTGAATCTAAATAATCATAAGTCTAGTTATATTCTATCGCAATAATATTTCCTAACCAATTGCAATTGACATTGAGATTGTTTTTCTCAAGAAGTAATAATAGAGTCACAACTCTTCATGATTCCAAAAAAAATAAAAACTGACCATTCACCAAACAATGAAATATTTTACAAACAATCATGCAATTACTTGGAACCAAATAATATGTTAATGTTAGAGACAGTAATAATAAAACATATGTATATAATAAAATTAAAAATAATGCTATTTTAAATTAAATGTCTATACAGAGATTGTCTGAATCAGGCCATAAGATGAAAGCTATTTTTATCTTGTATAGAAGTAAATTAGTGGTTTTGTTATGATTTGTTCTAACCCTATCATGCAATTTGAATCTCATTTGGGTTTTATATTTTGCCCAGTATTATTCTATATAAATATCATAGGCCTATTTCAATATTTATTTTGTCAAAGAAATAAATAATGTCACATTTTTTAATATTTCACTATAGGCTATTATATATTCCTGGAATATTTGCAGATTAATTTCATAATTGAAAGGAGAGTCATTGATTGGATTTGAAAACAATTTATTTTTTAATCAATTACCACATATGAAAAAACTAATGATTGAGTACAACAGTCGATTAAATCACCTAATCGATGGTTAAAATGCAATAAAAAAAGATTTTTCAGATGGGCTATATAATATGAAAATGTTTACTTAAATCAGTAGTAATTATCGCCAGCATTGCCGATAAGTTAGCGGTCTATTCAAGTGTGTCTATTTACAAATACACGGTGTGTTAATCATATAAATCAATATGGTGTTTGAATTTATTCAGTTATAAATATTTCTTTATTCAATATGAATGTCACACTGAGTTTCACTGTATCAACAATAGTATCAACACAGTATTCTATTCGAAAGAGATGCAAGCAAATATAAAAACAGCGAACCCGGATAAACGTTGGCCATATGGAAGAACGTAAACAATTATCTAAGCAGGACGTTGTTTGTGTGTGGGACCTGAGGAAGGAGAGGGCGGGGCGGCTGTCTGGAGAATGGGAGATTGGGTTAAGAGGAGGGAAGTGAGAGAGAGAGAGAGACGGAAGAGCGTGCGAGAGAGAGGAAATAGGGCTATGCGCAGCCAATGACTACAGATAGAATAAGACGAAAAGTTCCCATGTTAAAATTTCAGACCAAAACAGTAGGTAAAGAACTGAATTTAAGCAACGTGCCACTATGGAGCGCTGAAGTCTCGTTTTGGCTGCGAGTGTTAGACAAGGATGACGAGTGCAAGAAGAAAAGAGAGAGCAGTATTATCGGTCTGCACACCCACACTCTGGTTCGTCATCGGTCTCCTTCGGGTCTCTCACTTCATTCGTAACAACTGGTGGACCCTTGACAGATGGCAGGTCACTTGAAACCCGTTACACGTCTTGGTCCCTTGGCCAAATACATCCCTTAGAACATAGGCACGCTTCTAGCTTTTCAGTTTAGAGGACGGGCGTCAATTTGACTGTGTTGAAACCAAGTCATCATTAAATTAACTAGTAGTAAATACTTAAAAGTTTAAATTAGTAGTTGAATAATTACATGATTACATTTAACATATAATAATAATAATAGTTGCACGGAATTTTTAGCTGTCTAATCAGGATTACGATAATATTTAAAACGATAATAGACAGATTAAAGAGAGGAACCATTCAATCAAAAGAATACTTCATTAAATATACAGAAATTTGCTTAATGGTCTTTTAATTTTGAGACATAGTTTAAACAGTTATTTACGATAATGTAAAAAATAAAATTTTAATTTAAAAATTAAAAAAAATAATTTCATAAAAGATATGATCACATTTTAAAATATAACTATAATTGCAGTGGCTTTTAGTTTGTCGAATCTAGTTTACAATTAGATTTACAACAACGAAATTTATATGAAAATTATAACAAAATTAAAAATTACTGCTTAAAAATACAGGATGTTAATATCTGAATATTTATACTGTGATTTTACTTTTCAGACATAGTCTTAAAATATACTTACAATAATGTACAAAATATAAATTTAATTAAAAACAAAAAATACTAACTTTTAAATTATTTAATCTAATTTGCAATAATATTTCCAACAAAGAACAAACCAGAACATCGTAAAAATGTTACTTGCTTCAATGTAAATGAATTAATTTCTGAATATTTGTATTGATCTTTGACTTTTATGGCTAAATTAAAGAGATATTTACAATAATGTACAACATACAAATTTAATTTAAAACATACTTAAATTACTAGCTTTTTACACTTTTTACACCAATTTTACATTCATTTTCTGAAAACTCTGTGGATTGACGTGCCTCTCTGATAGCTTAGGTGCAGCTCTACAGTCAGTTCCAGTTTTTTTATCACTGTCATAGAAAATCTTGATGTCTCCAAGAAACCAATTTACCTTCTACAAAAAAGTCATATTTTAACAGGTTGTTCCGTAAACACTTTATACAAATATACAAATATACTTTATACACAATATACAAAAATTACATATTAATAAAAATAAAACACATGATAACACTGCCGGTTGGTATGATGGTTAGATCCGGATTGAGCGTGTAGCTGGAACGATGTTATCCAATGCTTACTTGACTTTGAACGATTTTCTTTCTATCTGTCCATCTGTCTTCTTTTATTGGTTGATTCAAATTTGTAATCCGATCAAATAAAATATTTCCAGAGAATTTTAATTTTTCATTAACACAGTAGTTGGGTTGCTCTTTATGGCTTTATATATTTCATAATTCTCTAGAGTATTCACTGTCGCACCTTTATTCCATTTATGGAGAATATCTAGGTTGGTGTCAATATCCTTAATGTTATGATTGTTGTTAACTAAATGTTCAGCAAAGCGAGATGTTTGAGGCTTATTAACGTTCTTGGGTAGGTGTTCATTGAAATTTTTGTGAAAGAATGGCCTGTGTCCTATATAAGGACTCGGACAATCTGAACATTTTATTTTATATACGCCAGTTATAAAATCAAATATATTTTATTTTATATGTTTTAATAAGCCTTAAACATCTCGCTTTGCTGAACATTTAGTTAACAACAATCATAACATTAAGGACATTGACACCAACCTAGATATTCTCCATAAATGTAATAAATATGCGACAATGAATACTCTAGAGAATTATGAAATATATAAAGCCATAAAGAGCAACCCAACTACTGTGCTTAATGAGAAATTAAAATTCTCTGCAAATATTTTATTTGATCGGATTACAAATTTGAATCAAACAATGAAAGAAGACAGATGGACAGATAGAAATAAAATCGTTCAAAGTCAAGTAAGTATTGGATAACATCGTTCCAGCTACACGCTCAATCCGGATCTAACCATCATACCAACCGGCAGTGTTATCATGTGTTTTATTTTTATTTTTGTAAATATGTAATATTTGTATATTGCTTTTAATGTGAATGTTTTGACAACGTACAGTGGATGTAACCATGGAGTTCTTGCTCTGAAACCGGTAGTCTAATAAAATATTTGTAGCTGAAGACGACAAAGGTACGTTAACCTTATTATTTGTTATATTTTGTTGAATAAAAAAATATGATAACATTATTTTAGACGCATTATTTATTATAATGTAAGAATGAACAATTTACCTACAAAAAGTAGTCATAGCACAGAGTTTTATAAAAAAATGTCCAATCCTTATACATAATTCGTAGAGCCAGTTTTTGTCAACGCAACTTCTCATTTAGTTCTTGACCAATTTAAACGGTTGAGGTGTCAAAAAATTTGTCTCTGTACGTAATTGTGCAATAAGATCTTATTAATTCTTCAACATTTTCACCCTAAAGGGTACAGGAAGCCATTAAACTACGTTTTCGGCCATACATTATATATTCTAAATTTGAATAGTACATTATTTGATTATTTTCATATTATTCATACAAAACACGTATTATGTTTATACTATATAGCATGTTATTAAAATTATACTAAACTACTGTATAATCTACATACATTTAATGAAACATTCAAAATGAACATCCTCACATTAAAAACTGTAAACTGCTATAATTACAACAGATACACATATACATTGGAAACCTAAGAGAATAGACGATATTCCATTCAAAAAGTCACAACTAAGGGCAGTCAGTTGTCTGTCAACAGATGTCAAAACAAGGGGTGTCCTTTTCAAGGTCAAGGGACTGGACTTTTGTATTCTCTTTTCTCTCTCTTCCTATCGGCGTTTTTACTATCTACAAATTCTCATTCATCCTTCACTCTCTCTCCCCCAGCTTTCACCCGGCAAACGAACTCCTAGCGCTCGTAGCCGCGTGTTGCTGAAACTGTTTTTTGTTTCCATGTTGTTGGTCTGACTTTTGCCCATATGAACTTTTCGTCTTATTCTATCTGTAGTCATTGGCGCAGCGCAGCGTGGGGCCTCAAAACAGTTTTGGGGCCTTGCCACAACTCTCCCATATGGATGGAGTATCTCTTTATATAGTAAAATCAATGCCGATATTCAAGTGTTTTACGGTGTTTGCATTCCATAATAAGCTGTAGTTCCCTTGGTTGTTCTGGCTATGAACACTCCACTTGTTCATCTACAGTCATTCGCAACCAGTCATCAACTAACCTTGTCTTAAAGATAGATAAACAAGTATAATACAGTAGAAATAAAAAACAAATATAACATCCTGGACTCCAGGTAGTCCTCATCAATGATCTTAAATGAAAAAAAATATTAATTAGTGTAATTAAAACAATGTATGTTTCAGCCCCTTTATATTCACACTATCAGCCGACACTTCAAAAGTAATTTATTTTGTATTGTCAGGCACCAGGCGCTCTATATCTCAATATAATGATTAATTAATGTCATGTTTTCAATTTGCTTCGTTTGTGTGGTTTCTGTCTCACCTCAAAAGTTATGAGTTTGGATTTGCTTAACGTTGTAGTGATGTAACACTCGCTCTTTTAGAACGCTCCAAATACTGGCTTTGTTGAAATCGAACTGTAGGACTAATTTCTCATAATCTTTTTTAGGATTTTCAAAAAAGTTATAAAGCACCACGTCCTCAAACTCCGCACTTCTAGTGGATCTTGGTCTGCCAGTATTATGTTGATTTGACGTATATGAATCAGTTTCAGAGAGAGACATTGGTGTATGATTGAAAGTGTTTTTATGCATGGACGCATCGGTTAGGGAAGTTCTCTTGGTACAACCGTCTAGCTTCAGAACAATGGCAGCGTGCTAGCCTATACATAAAATGTATGTCGGCTAGTTCACAAAAATGTAAAAAAATAAATAAAAATTAATAAATGAATGAATAAATAAATCACACAAATCAAATAACTTTAAAAACTTCTCAACTTGTAAAAAAAGTGAAAAACTGTTTCAGGTTTAATGGAAATATATGAACAATGCATTCATAGGACCTGCATTACTTTTAATTTGCTCTACAATACATTAATTTTTAAGAATAAACTCAGCTGGTACAGGAACAGCTGTTAAAAGTGTTTCTTTTAACTTCTGTTTTAAAGAGGGTATCAATTTTAGTTGTAAAAATTGAAATTTCAGTTGTAAAAAAAAGTGGCACTCACCTTTTCAATCAAGAAACTTATTACCATTGTTCATATTACATGAAATAGGCAACGTCAATGAGTATACAATTATGTGATACAAAATGATTAAATCTAAGCATAATTCCATAGATTAAAAAAAAAACCCAAGAACAACAAATATTACAAATTATCCTACTGTAGAGAGCGTATATTAAGGGCTACAGATTATCCAAAGAGTGTTCCAAAAATTCATATATACTGTAGAAAGAGTTTTCAATGAGCCAGCTATTTAATTTAGATTTAAATTGTTTGAGTGGCAAATTTACTAAATAATCTGGTAGCTTATTAAAAAATCGAATAGTGTTTACCTTATGAGAATTACCTGTCAAAGCCAAGTTAGTTAGCCAATTTAGTTAATGCAAATTAACTAAATTAGTCGATATACAACTTGTTTAGATTCCTCAATACACCTGATAATTTAGTTAGTGTTTAGCTACTTGAAAATAGAAAAGAGTTAATCATATGATTTTTATTTCCTATTTTATCTTTATAAGGCCATTAATTTAACTGAGTCATTGAAGGGTAAACTTGCAGTCTTAAGAGTTTTCGTAGGCCTTTTAGTTTCTCAGTAAATAACCTTCAAATACGGGTGCACATAGTATCTGCGCCAAAAGTAAATGGTAATTTATATATTACAGTTGTATCAAACTAAATATTTTTTAAACTAGGTAAAATTTTGGAAATTGTTGGCTATTGTCAAAATCTATTAGCTCCCCATTATATTCTTATACAAACAAGTTTTAAAATTATGAAAAAATAGCCTGCCAGAAAATGAATTACTTTATAGGTGAGGATAATGATTATTTTATATTTTAATATTGGTTTGCATTAGAATAGTAAATGTTTTCTGTAACTGTAGATTTATATGCAGCTCCAACAGTACTTATGTTGGAGCTTGTGAAATATATGTTAGTTATTAAGAAACTATTAATAAGTCAGCTTTAATCTAAACATTCACTTGTTAAGATAATTTTTTTAATCATATTTTGGTTTAACTAGAATCTACATTTTCTGGTGACAACCGCGTCAAGGTACTATCTACAATATTTACAAGATAACCACTGAGATCGGCGAATGACTTTTTTATAACAGGTGGTGGGGTGGGGACTGGTTTGGCAGGTATGCTGGAGAGGGGGCGGAGGCACGACTCACGTGACCTACGGTCATTGGCCAAAGAAAATCAATATGGCTGACTCTTCCATTTTATTTCAATTTACTTAAAATGGGTTCCCATGTCTTTGGAAGCCATATACTATCATCCTTATTAAAAGAATTTTTTCTTTTATATATTTTTATAGCTTCGCTTACGATTCTCGGGTAGTAATGTGGGATGTTGGCAAGGACTTTAGTTTTGTCAAATAAAATTCAATGATTACTTTTTGTGCTATGTTTAGCAACTGCAGACTTTTCCGTATCTTCTTTCTTAGTTTGCCTTGTATGTTCCTTAATCCTTGGGGAAATTAACCTCTTGGTTTCCCCTATATAGACTGACCTGGTATATAGGGTATTCATCATGACTCCTACGCTCACGCCGTGATTGGAGCCCCAAGTCAAAGTGATGCCAATGACATGAGACGCTTTCCAGTTCCAAAAAGCATGGTTATCGAAAATTGCTATGTAATAAAGTAAATTCACCTTCCTGTTCTGCTATGGTAGAAGATATATCAAAATACAAAAACAAAAAAAATTTGTTTTCAACGATTCAAATATACATTTTTTTCCGGGATCAATGGAACTGGTTCACCAAAACGCTCAAATTGCCACTAATAAAATAGACAAGCTTTCGCTTATTTGTGACGAGCTGGGATCAGATGTATTTGTAGTCTCTGAACATGGTTTCAGGCCTGAAACTATAAATCATTTCCAAATTCTGAAATTTCAATTGGCCAGTTATTTTTGTTGAAAAAACAATAAGGGGGGAGGTGTGGCACTCTTTGTTAAGTAACCATGAAAATTTTAGCCATTTAAAATTTACAATAGTTCAGATTTTGACTTTGAAGCTAATGGTGTTAAAGTTTTATCGAATTCCTTAGAAAAAGTATGTATAATCGGCTTATACAGATCACCTAATGGCTGTAGCCAGTCTTTCTTTACCAAGTTAGAGTTTCTGTTAAATATCTTATTTTCAAAGTCGGTTAAGTTTTTGTTACTCGGAGATCTTAACATTAATGCAATGGAACCCACCTGTCCCCCTCACCCAGCGACTTTGCGATATCTTAAGTACTTTCAATTTAAATTGGTCCGTGAACTCACCTACACGAGTGACTGCTATGTCGAGTACTGCCATCGACAACTTAATTACTAACATACCTCATGCGACAGTCTCTGTTTTGAACACTGCCGTATCTGATCACTATGCATTCGGGGTTGTGGTTCGAGGATGCACTTTGGAAGCTCACTCTTCACCAGTCAATATTGCCAGGAATATTAATTCCCAAAACGCCAGTCTACTCAATAATCTGTTAAAACGAGAGACATGGCACTATTTGAATAGCTATGATAATGTTGATGACATGTATCATGCTTTTCACAATGGATTTTTATATTACGTAGACATAGCCTGCCCTTTCAAGAATACTAAACAATCAAAACACCCGAAAACTTGTTCTTGGATAACCAAGGGAATTCTTATCTCACGGGAAAAACTCAAATTCTTTCACAAAATATTCGTAACAACCCAAAACGAAAATTTCAAAACCTTTTTCAGAAGATATATACAAATTTATAGAAAAGTCATACAAGCTGCTAAAGCCTATGACACCAATAAAGTCTTGAGCATTTGTGAGAATTTTTCAAAAACCGCTTGCAAAATTATCAACTCGTCAACACAACAATCAACATTTTTCAATAAATCCAAACCGATTGAAATAAAAATTGGAGAAGATATAGTTCAAGATAAACTAACTGTTGCAAATGAATTTAACAGATTTTTTTCCACTGTAGCTTCACCGGACCCAATGTTTAATAAATCCCAATTCATAAATTATATTGGAGAGCCAGTTACATCCATGGCCTTGACCCCTGTATGTGAGAAGGAGGTGGCTAGTGCCATTCAGGGGCTGCGCCCAAAAAAACCTTCACGAAAGAATCTTCTATGATAGACTTTCAAGCTTCATAGAGAGTCACAATTTATTGAATCCAGAACAATTCGGATTCAGAAAGGAAAGATCCACAATTGATGCAATCAATAAACTTTTGGACACCGTTGTCGATAGCTTGGAGAGTAGAGAACTAGTGCTTAGTATTTTTCTTGACCTCTCCAAAGCAATTGATTGTGTGCACCATGAGACACTGTTGCACCTTTTAGAAAAATCTGGAGTTAGAGGTTTACCACACAGTTGGCTCACTTCGTATATTAAAGATCGACACCAGTGTGTACAAATCTCAAATATAACTTCAAAAAAAATAGAATGGTTCATGGAGTCCCACAGGGATCTATCCTCGGACCACTTCTTTTTTTAATCTATGTGTGCAGATTGAACACAGTGATCCAGAATGGAGAACTGATTCAATATGCCGATGATACGACTCTCTGTATTAAAGGAAAGACATCCAAAGAATAATTAGAAATAACAGCTTTTATAGAGCTGAATTCTTGCATCCAACATTTCAGTGAACTGAATCTAAAATCAAATAAAACCAAATCCAACATAATGAGTTTTTGCCTGCAAAAGCAGGAGCTCCAATCTCAAGCCCATGTCTTCGTGGATTACACTCTTTTAGAGGTGGTAAATTCCACAAAATTCCTTGGAATGTTCCTTGATAGATGACTGAGTTGGGACGATCATATTGACCACTTTAGTGGTAAAATTGCTTCAGGCATATATGCGTTGCGCAATCTTGCAAAGTTCTGTTCCCCAGTGTCTTACTCATGGCCTATTATGACATGGTGTATTCACATCTGGAATACGGAGTGAGACTTTGGGGAGGTTGTGCAAAAAGCAAAATTGAAAGGGTTTTTAAACTTCAAAAAAAGGCTGTTACAATAATTGCTAAGTTGAACTACAGAGAGTCGTGCCGGAATTCTTTTAGGGAGTTAAAATTACTGACATTACCTTGCCTTTATATGTATGAGGTGATACTATACTGCAGATCACGTTCTTCCTTAATTCGTGGCAGGAACGTTCACCAATACTACACTAGAGGCAGGGACAACCTCCGAACACAGCAACACAGATTGGCACTATCAGACCACATGCCACATCAGGTTGGTGTCAGACTAATCAACAGGCTCCCTGAAGAATTTTCAATTAACAACCAAAGTCAATTCAAAACTCGACTTAGACACCTCTTGATGGCTAAAGCTTTCTATTCTGTAGATGAGTTCATGATGAGTCGCTGGTATGATTAAACAGCAGGACAGGAAGGCAGTATGATTGTGGCTCTATGAATGTTAGTAATATGTATGTCAATGTGGGGTGAATGACTATTTGTTGTTTGGTTTTAGAATTTTTAACACATTTTATATATTTATGTATATAATATTGACGATTGCATGACATGTTAAAAATTTTTACTACGCAATAAAATAAAAATAAAAAAGAGCTAATCATGAAATTTTATTTGACAAAACTAAAGTCCTTGCCAACATCCCACATTACTACCCGAGAATCGTAAGCGAAGCTATAGAAATATATAAAAGAAAAATTACTTTTAGTAAGGATGATAGTATATACAGCTTCCAAAGACATGGGTACCCATTTTAAGTAAATTGAAATAAAATGGAAGAGTCAGCCATATTGATTTTCTTCGGCCAATGACCGTAGGTCACGTGAATCGTGCCTCCGCCCTCTCTCCAGCATACCTGCCAAACCAGTCCCCACCCCACCACCTGTTATAAAAGCTAGAAGGTCATTCGCGATCTCAGTCTCAGAGAAACCACTGAGGATGCCACATCACAGTATGGGTGAAACGTCTGGTTATCTTGTAAATATTGTAGATTGTACCTTGATACGGTTGTCACCGGAAAATGTAGATACTACTTATGACATCGGCCGCTTAAGCCTAAGTTCTAACATATTTTGGTTGTTTACTTTAAAAGTATGTACTAAAACAAACAAAAGAGACAAGTTATTTGTTTATTTTAACCCTGTAACAATTATTATTTTATGTCTTTCACTTAAGGAGAGGTCTTCAGCTAAAACGGTAAGATTTAGTGAGTAAAATTAATTATTTTATCTCTTAACCCTGGAATTTCCATCATCAGAAACTAGTTGTGATAATGTTGTGCTTGCAATAGTCTTGTTATTTTATATTGTCAACTAAAAGTAAAAATTTTGGACAAAAATTATTATATTGCCCGTTCTGTGTGCTTGTATAATAAATTATTATATTGCCCGTTCTGTGTGCTTGTATAATAAATTATTATATTGCCCGTTCTGTGTGCTTGTATAATAAATTATTATATTGCCCGTTCTGTGTGCTTGTATAATAAATTATTATATTGCCCGTTCTGTGTGCTTGTATAATAAATTATTATATTGCCCGTTCTGTGTGCTTGTATAATAAATTTAAGGGTTAAGTTTAACTTAGTTGTTTTCAAAATTGACTGAAACAAGAGTCTACACTCTCTCAATTTTTGTATTTAACTTGATTTTTATTTATTACTCCTAGTCAGAATGTTGACGCAAGTACATTTAAATAACAATAATTAGATGTTCAAGAATTTTGAGGTTATGAAATGAAAGAACCATTTATTGATGTGGCAAAGTTAAGACTTGTTAGTCTTCTCTACCACTTAACTACAAATGTTATTGTGGAAGTTTGCTGTCATTATTGTGTGAATGATGTTTGTATTCGCATTGGTGAATATGTCTGTACTTACCCTGCACTAATCCTTTTCAATAAAAAATTTATTCAGGTAGACCCTTTCACCATTTGTTACTAGTATACCTTTTTTTATATTTCAGGAACGTTCATCTTTAGGCACTCCGACCAGTGTTCCTCCCAAAAGTGCCTATATCTCAGTTGAACAAGAGATGAAAAAAGAATGGACAAAACTGGAGAACAAAATGAGAGAACGTGAAAAATATTTTCAGGTAGTTTGCATTTCTTAAAAATATACTATTAAGAAAAGCTACTGGTTAATCAATCCAGCGTGTCTACCAATAGGAAAAATTCAGGAAGCGGGAATTGAACAAGTATTGTTTAAGAGTGGGATCCAACCACTTTATTCTACTATTTATAACCTCTATTCACTATATATAAAGACATGTAGTACAATTCTTTACATGTCACTACTACTTAGGTTTAGAACGAAATCAACTTATTGTACTTAGTTATTTTAAACAAGTTTTTGTCATCCAAATTACTTACATGCCTTTTATTACCTTCGTTATCAGCCATCCCAATAGATAACTGACAATGCCACTATCAAGACTTCTTATTCTGTCACTTGTTTGAATAAATAGTAGACGTATCAGCTATAGCGGTATACGTAAAGCAAAAAGAAGAAAAAAATGTTATGTCTTAATCTTCTCGTCCCAGAAAATATATCACAGAAAAGACAGCTTAGAGCTAGTGATCTGTTTTCAGAATTGCAGTACTTAAGGTCGTCTTAGGGATCTTAATGTCATTTAGTCCTTGTCGCCACACTTGACAAGTGAGAACAAGATGTAGAATCCGGTTATACTGCTCTCGGACCATGATAACTTATCTGTTATCATGTCAGCTCCTTACAGGGTTTTGACATGGTGACTAAAAGAACAAGTTTGTTTTCCTCTGATATACAATGAATTAGTTTACTGTTTCTTAAAGTTTGCTGATGTAGTACGGAATTGTTTGGTAATACCATTGATTATATAAACCTACAATAGATAAACCATCTAATAGGAATATCAGTGCCAGTAATTTTGTTAGTTTGTGTGGCCCGCAACCACAGCTGGTTTAAACTGCATTACATTTACATGGGACTACACTAGCGCTCCACAATGGACCACAAAAACAGCTGATATTTTGAGACTCAAAATTTAACATTGGATGGGAAATCTATTTGTGTATAAAATCAATGGTAATACTGTGGTTTTCTGCTCCAATCGTTTTGACAGTAACCTAGTTTTGTGATGTACTAGTACAATGATTTTGTATGGCGAAGGTAAAATACAATTTCTTGCCTAGAAGAAAGTGTACATATATAACTTAGTTTGTACCCTTAACCATTTTAAAAATAATCTGTTTTACAATCGTGTAGTAAGTTCTGATATTTTCATATTAATTGTTCAGGAATCTATAGAAGTCTTCCTTAAGACTTATGATTTTACAGAACTCCTTACAGCTTAAAGTCAGACTCTACATCTAGTAATTCGTGTATTTCGTGTAAGTTTTTCTTTGTAATATGGGCATCTGAAATCCAATATGCGATAATATTATTTGTAATTTTTAATTTACTATATCTTTTTTATCATATCAAAATATTGCGCTGTTATAGGTTGAACTGGAGAAGAAAGACAATGAGTTGAAGGCCAGAGCAGCAAAACAAGCTGAGATGGAAGCAGAACTCAAGGCCAGAGCAGCAAAACAAGCTAAGATGGAAGCAGAACTCAAGGCCAGAGCAGCAAAACAAGCTGAGATGGAAGCAGAACTCAATGTGGTTGCAGAAAGAGAAAACAAACAGCTTGGGTGCGTTAGTTAACAATAATAATAATAATACTCTTTATTTGCCGTATAAATGTATAACATTTGAGGGAGACAAAGGTAGTTGGACATTTGCCATCATTACGTGAAAAGTAACAATCACGACGTTTCGATTTGGTAAAACCCAAACCTTTTTCAAGTGCTAAAAACTAAAAAAAAAAATTGTATCATCCTCACTTCGTGCCTGGGACGTCTAGACGCCATCGTCACTGCGGGTCGTAAGACTTCATCATTTTTGTAATATTTGATTATTGTATTGTTTCATTCCTAATAATTGTTGTCTTTTCAGGTTAAAATGTAATTTTAAGAGTAGTCTCAGTCCTTCCGAGTCATATATATATAATTTTTGTGCATGTTGAATGTTATTTTAAATTAATAGTGTTTTTTCAGGTACCATATATTTATGATTAGTTAATGTAATCTTATTTCAGTCTGATTTGATTATTAAGTTTATTGTGTTTTGACAATTTTCGTTGATTTCGTGACCTTGACAGCTCCTAATTGGCTATATTAATTTAACCCTTTTAATATTTAGTAGAAGTTCATTTTGTTGTACTCCATTCTAGGATCTAGGTTAAAATGTAGATAATTATTAAAGTAGATAAGTTTATTAGTTTAAGAAAGTAGTTTTATAACATGTTTGTGTAGATGTAATTTAGTTTTTAGCACTTGAAAAAGTTTTGGGTTTTACCAAATCGAAACGTCGTGATTGTTACTTTTCACGTAATGATGGCAAATGTCCAACTACCTTTGTCTCCCTCATCTGATACTCCATCATTAACAAATTTCAAAAACAAAGTTGTATAACATTATTGACAAAGTCATAATTGCAGCTCAATATTACAGCCAAGTTAAATTCTTATAGCTAACAGTAATTTTAAAAGGATTAAAAGTTAGTTCATAAAATTACAATAAATAGATAGTTTATAGTATGCAATTAAATTAAAACTTTATCGTTTTCTTGCTAAAAAATTCATTTAAACTATAAAATGGGTTCTCCAATAGCCAGGAGTAGAATTTATTTTTAAATATTTGAAAGGGATATGAGCTAATATTCTTTTCTAAGAAGTTGTACACTTTTAAAGATACTACCATATGGCTATTAAGTGTTTTACTTAAACGGAAGTGACTGATATCAACATTGTTCTTATTACGAGTGTTATGATCATGAACTGTGTGTTTAAAATTCAGTAAATTTGAATTTTTATGTATGTAAATAACTAAATCATATATGTATAAATTTATAACAGTTTGGAAATGGAATTCTTTAAAAAGTTGCTTACAGTGCTCTCTAGAGTCACATTTTTTAAGAGCTCTAATTACTTTCTTTTGTAATAACAATATTTCTTCAATTCTGGTACAATTTCCATATAAAACTAAACCATATCTAAATATGGATTGAAAAAAGGCAAAGTACGCAGCTCTTATGTAATTTATCGGTACAATGTCATTCAATCTATTTAGAAGATAAATAACTCGAGAGAGTCTTTTTTTTAAATAATCAATGTGTGTTGACCATGTCAAATTTTTGTCAATGTTAATACCCAAGAATTTAACTGTATCAGAGAAACTGTTGTCTAATAAACCAGGATTGTGTCTAAGATGAAATAATACTTTTTTTTGTTTTGTCCTTATTAAGCAGAAAGCCATTTGAATTGAACCAATTTGAAGCATTTCTTAATGTATCATTAGCACAGAGTTCAAGATCTTTAACACTTTGACTGGTGTTAAAGAGTGTAGTGTCATCTGCATATAATATGGTTTTTGAATTGGTTACCAATGGTAGATCATTGATATAAATTAAAAAGAGTGTTGGGCCCAGTACAGAACCCTGGGGAACGCCCCATTCCACAAGAGCTTCCTCTGACCACTTACCATTCACATAAACCAATTGTTTACGATTGGTTAGATATGATTGAAAGAAATGTAGACTCGGTCCCGAAAATCCATAATATTTTAATTCAGCAATGAGAATTTTACTATCAACACAATCAAAAGCTCTGCTGAGGTCACAAAAAGTAGCCTGAGCAAAGCCTTTGTCTTCAAAAGATGAGTGAATTTGTCTAATAAGTTCATCTAAAGCATTCAAAGTTGATTTATCTTTCCTAAATCCAAATTGTGATGGATTTAGTTTATTATTACTTTCGCAAAATAATGTAATTTGTTTGCAGACTAATATTTCAATTAATTTACCTAATACAGGAATTACAGAGATTGGTCGGTAGCTCTGAGGTTTGTCCTTAGGTCCACCTTTGAAAATTGGGCATACTCGTGAGGTTTTGAGAACAAGTTGAGAACATATGTATTATTTACATTAATAATTACATATGTAACGTTGCTTGACATAATATGTATATTCTAAGCCTATGGCTCTCAATCATTGTAGTAACATTTTCCCGGGGTTGTGCCGATCAGGCATGTTGCTTACTCTGTATGCGAGAGTGATAACTACTAGCTTTTTATGTAGCATATTCAGTACATAATATGCTCTTCAGTACATATATTTCTTAGATATAGGTTAGATTCTAAATAATAGACCATTAGTTAGAAGTATGTTTTAAAAATATTTTATTTGTTTAATATTTATAATGTTTTGAATTTATTATTATAGTGTCATGGAGGAGGAGTATAAGAAAAAAATTTCGCAACTAGAAGAAGACAAGAAGGTATTTGAAGTGCAGCAAGATATGCTGAGGAAAAACATGTACACTACCATGCAGCATTTAACAAAGTTGAAAATTGCCTTTCAATTAGCTTCAGAAGAAATTATCAGTAGCTCAATTATTCTAGGAAATACTGACTTCTCAGAACAGTAAGAAAAGTCTTTGAGAGTATGATGAAGCTATCAAGTCGAGCAATGCTAAGTTTGTGTCACTTATTACCATGTTTGATATTGTAAAAATATATGTATCAGAACTGATTTATGTAATTTTATATGAATTGTATACTCTTAACAAACGTTTGTAATATCTTTATTAGCTTTATCTTAGAATACTAATTAAACTAATTTTTTTATTTAAAATGTGAGTTAAAATCTTTATTGGCCGAGGTTTCTAAAACTTTACTGCAGCTGGATTGCACAAATATCTAAAGGAAAATATATGAGTGAAAAACTTAATTATTTAATACCAAGTGTATTTTTTAGTTGAAAATAGATCTCTAACGGTTTTTTAATTCACTTTTGATTTGATGTTACCCAGTTTCAGATGCAGTTTTTTACGCTTGACTTTACACAAGACGTTTATTGCTATGACATTTTCAGTGTAATGAATGGAAAGGAAAGCAGCAAACCTGATCAACTTGGTAGACTGGTACACTGTAGAAAGAGACAATCACATCACAAAGAATTGGACAGTGAAATATTTCGAGGCCGCTGGCCCCTTCTTCAGTCACTAAACAACTGGATACACAAGTCATACTTGAGGTAGTGGATGAGGTGTTGCCAACTGTAAAACACTTAAACACTAAAATGTCACTTCTGCTTCTATTATATGATAAAAAATGTATAGGATTTTTATTCTGTTGCTTAGGTGGGGGAAGGAGAAACAGGGTTTATCTTATATTTAGATTCGGAGGGTCTCTATATTTTGTGATCCATTGATGTGCAATTTCCATTCTTCTAAGTTGAGAGGGGACGTAAACTGTAAAACAAACTATAAAAAAGCTGGTAAAGTACAATAATTTCGATTCGTAACCCTGTTCACATTGACGTCGATGTAAACTGTAAAACAATCACGAATCAACCCAAGTAAGGCAGAAACATGTTGGAAGGTTTTTTCTAAACAAAATACGACGAATATAAGAGATTTGGAAAATAATTTTTATTGAACCGAAGCCTTATTAAACGTCTAGTTTTTTTATTCACAAGTTTATAATTTAGCTGCCCACAAAAAAATGCCTCAACTCGACTCAGCTCGAACTCAAAAATCACTACTCGCACACTCCTATTTCTACTCCAGTGTAATTTCTGCCCAACTCAATACATAGGCCTAACCACAGAAACCCTACGTAAACGTATGAATGGACATAGACATGACTGCAAGATAAATAACCCTGAAAAACCTGCTTCATTCCATAGCATGAGCCTCAATCAGAACTTTGATCAATGTTTCACTGTTTAAGTTTTCAGATCACTCCCTTAGCAATAGCTCCCAACTTAGAAGAATGGAAATTGCACATCAATGGATCACAAAATCAAGAGACCCGCCTAATCTAAATATAAGATAAACCCTGTTTCTCCTTCCCCCACCTAAGCAGCAGAATTCATTCAAATTCAAATTTTCTTTATTCACTCATATACAATCAATATAATACAGAATGTTGTTTGTAAAACCCTAACTTAATAATGAAGATAATATAACAGAAAATAACAATAAAAATATTGAACATACATTGGTCCGTACTTAAAAATACATACCGGCATAATTACTACCACAGACATTTTAAGAGATATTTAATTAAAATTCATCCAGTAAATATAGTGCTTTATTGATGAGAGGTCTTTAGTTTATTTTTAAATTCTGAGTAGCAGGCAGCTGATGTAATATCTTTTGGGAGTTTGTTGTAAAATTTTGATCCTATACATTTTTTATCATATAATAGAAGCAGCAGTGATATTTTTGTGTTCTAGTGCTCTACATTTGGCAATACCTCATCCACTTAACTCAAATGTGACTTTGTATCCAGTTGTTTGTGACTGAATGGGGCCAGCGGCCCCTAAATATTTCACTATCCAATTCTTTGTGATTTGACTGTGTCTCTTTCTACAGTGTACCAGTCTACCAAGTTTATCAGGTATGCTGCTTTCCTTTCCTTTCATTACTACTGAAATCCTAGGCCTAGTGCCCCAAATTTAAGCTGGAACTTTTCAATGTATAAATACTTACAACTCCAAATCCATCCCACAATTTACTTCTTTTCAGATCTTTGTCATCGGACTTTCCACACCGTTATAGTCCACTCCACAACTATATAAAGTTGCTGTATATCTTCATTGCAAAATATCTTTTGATCCATTATTGATAAATACACATTATGAATTAAAAGCATGGAGTAATTTGAATACCTGGGTAATTTGAATTTTTAATAACTCAACTTTAAGCACACTGCTGAAAAGGATGTAGATAATGTTATTTAAGTACACATTTAATAAGCTACAACAAAGGAATGCAAGACCAGCTGTTCTTCATATTACTCCTGCTGATTATTCACATAGACAACAGTGACTTGTTTTGATAAGCGACTAAATTGTTATCACAACATAAACTGTCATCCATTGACTGGTCCCATGCTCTCAATTCTTTAGTTCTAAATTATTTTTATAATTTTTTAATTGTGTTAAAGAAACTTTGGAAGATTCAAAGATCATTACAAAAGAATTACATTGCCACACATTTTCTGTAACATTGGCACTGTCGTCAGATGAGGAGAGCGAGAGAGAGAGGGAGGGGGGAGAGGGAGAGAGACTGTATTTGTTTAATACTACTGTGGTGTTAGTGAACTTGTCTTCTAAGGTAAGTTTCTGATGATATACACTAATTCCTGGCCTAGTGCCCTTTAACCTAACCTAAAAGATCATCACAATATTGGCACAATACTTTACAGAAAGTTGCTCAAAATAATTTCTACACAGGGGCTGATAGAATTCTAACAATTTTATACAAAACCACTTTATTGATAAAATTGGAAAGTAACACTTTTACTATTAATATTGGAAAGTTCTTTGTACATTTTTATCTCATTACTTCAAACCATATTCTGACCAAACAATGCAATAGTAAATAAAAAATCTCTTCACTAATCTTTAACTTTAAACTACAACAAGCAATACAAGTACTTATCTCTATAAATTAATAACTTAAAATAAAAACATGCATTTACTGTTATATTTACATACTTTTATAGCACTGAAATATGTAAAATTTTTAAACAGGATTAATAAATATGACAAGGATAATGATAAAACTCTGGTGAGTTGAGCTCTCATCAATAAAACTCCGGTTATCGGAAATTTGTTTTGATTATCCCCTTTATCTTTCTTAACCTGTTTTGATGATATAAACAAATTCCAGCAATAACAATAAAGGATTTTAATCAAGAAAGTAAATCAGGAAATGCAATGAAACTCTAATTATCGGAAATGATTGTATTGTCACTTGTGTTATCATCAAAAATGACTTGAGAAAAATAAGCAACTTATGACCGTGTAGCATTATTTTGATAACTTCAAACTACAACTAAATTCTTGTACTTCAACATTGTTAGAGAACATTTTAAGATTAAATCACCATGTTATGAACCTTGAAATTTGATTACCTTGTCCATCCAATGCACTACCAGATTCTGTGGTTAAATGTACAACACATTTTTATGGTTTTAAATTGCAATTTGTGAATGTGAAACCATGCCATCCTTGCAATAGTAATTCTTGTTTAAGCTATGTAAAAAAGGTTAAACAATTATCTGATTTTTTAACAAAAATTTAGTTTTCTTAAAATAGACAGAAACAAATTACTGTTCAGTAAAACCTCCTTAGTCCGGAATTGTCTATAATCCGAAATCAACGGCTATAGACACAAATTATAAAATTACCATTACAATGAACATTGTAAAATGAGCAACTTGGAAGCTAATAAAAAAATAGTAAGAAGCAAGTAGATATTAGATGTTTTTTCCAGCCATCTACAAGTGCTGTTGCTAAAAACCACAAATAGTTCAGTACTGTATTCAAATTTATTTCATCATGTAATGTACTTAAAAAATGCATTATAATACTTCTTCTGTACTTATATATTGATTAAATAACCCATGTTTAAACAATATATACATACAGTAAAAGTTTGTTGTGCAAATTATGTTATTTTTTATATACCTCCTGTTTTTATAAATAACCTCCATAGTCCAAAATTTTCTTTAATTCGGAAAGCGTCGAGTCTCAAGCGTGCAGGATTGAAGAGGTTCTACTGTATTACTATAAAATTATTTAATCAAATCAAGTTTTCAAATTGGTGTGACCTTGGATTATTAGAAATGTTGGTTATCGAAAACCCATCCAAGAACAATAATTTCCGATAATTAGAGTTTCATTGCATTTCCTGATTTACTTTCTTGATTAAAATCCTTTATTGTAGTTGCTGGCATTTGTTTATATCATCAAAACAGGTTAAGAAATATGTTATCTGTATTGTGAAATTTTAATGAATACAATTTGTACCAATAGTTAATTATGTTACCTGATTCCACAGTCAACTTTTCATACGGCAAAAAAAAAAAAAAAAAAAAAAAAACATTCACCCTAAAATAACTTAACCCTCATAGTGTTTATTGTCGGCTAGCCGACCTATTATTATCGTGTCGAAATGTTAAAGGTCGGTTTACCGACAATTGAACAGGCCTTTGCTATAAACGCCGTTACTATGCGACCGTTAATTCAACAATTATTATTTTAGTATCTATTGAAAGCTCAGATGTTGTATGACGTCACTGACCAATCAGATTTCAGTGATACATAAAACTATGTATCACAACTCTTGTAATAGAATGACTAGGAAGTTCTGGAAAAAAATGTTTTTCAACCTAGTCGACATTGCAGTATTCAATTCCTATATTATTTATAAAGATAATACAGATAGGCCTATGGCTAGAAGGGACTTTATAATTGACATTGTAGAGTCACTTGTGGAAACTGAGGAAGTCCAGCCAGCTCATGACACCAATTTACACAAATTGGAAAAATTACCTGGAAAAACCGAAAGAAAATGCATAATATGTTCACGGCCTAATAAACGTGACAGAACAACTTTTTACTGTCCAGGTTGCAATGTAGGTGTCCACAAGCATTGTTTTCACAAACTGGATCACTATTGGAGGCCCACTAGGGCTGGAAGAAAGAGAAAAGCTTCTGAAAGTGACTCAGACTAAACTTAGAGGATTTCCGAGTGTTGTATATAGCTGTATATATTTATTCTATAAATTTAAAATTAAAAATAAATTCTACAAACTATATATTTTTTAAATCTAGACAATATGTGAAACAAAATGGCTATTTTGGATTTCTTTTTTGATGTGTGTAAGTGTGCTCTGCAAGGTTGCAAACTTTGAAAAAAAAAGAAAAAAAAACATTTTTTTCAACTTTGAAGAAAAAAAAATTGAAATAAACAGGTATGTGAATATTCTTTTACGTATTATTATTGGATAGTTTATTACAAATAAAATAGTGTAAATTTTATATTTGTAGTGTATCAAATAATCATTTTATGTACATTTAAGAAAATGTATGCGAAATGGGTCAAAATGGCTGAACATTGAAGGTTAAAACAGTGAACACAAGGAGGGTTAAGTTTCATTGTTCCTCTTGACATAATAATAAATCAAAAAGTCAATTTGCTACAGGTGATTGGTAAGAAATGCTCAATAATTTATACATAATTATATAAACCAATATAATTACAACAAATATTTAAAATATATTTAGACTGTAATGATATTGTCATTAGGTTTAATTATGCTTGTTTGTATTTATATAATAGAGTAACTATTTACACTTCGCCTAACAAGACTGACTATTGACAGATTTATTATAAACGTAAATTTACGTTTATAATAAATCTGTTTATAAAATAAAAGGCGATTGCCTTTCAGAACTGAAAAATAATCTATTACAATTAAAATCTAAAACCATCTCATAAAAAATTGTACTATGTTGTAAAAAAGTACAAACCTTCAACATAAATTACTTCCTATTTATAAAATGAAATATTTAGCCATGAGTTGTGTCGTCTTCAACAAAGTCATAAGCGACTTCTCTTGTGACACATTCTACGTGACTCACCTGAAATGTTCAAATAAAGAAAATTTAGATTCAAATCAATACGCAACAAACTATTTTATAAAGAAACACAATTAATTGATCAGATAACAACATGTTAATAACATTATTTAAAGTTGTTTTTGGAAATATTTTATTTCCTGCAACACAATTAATCCAAAATTGACTAATGTATTGAGTCATTTTGATTAAATTATTGGTTTTCAACCTTTCTTTATTTCTTAAAATTAGTTCCAAAGTGCATTGAATGGATGAAAATGTATCCGAGGCAACATGAAATGAAAAATCCTTTATTTATGCAGGTTGAAGTTGGCCTATTCATATTAAATAATAAACACTTAGTAGAAACAAAGAATAAAAATCAAGACTAAACTAAAATTAATATAAATATAAACAGCATATTTTAAATTTGAAATACAAAACCTAACCTAACAACTATACTACATAATTTAAAATTAAAATAATTAACACGCCCTTAGCTAATTTAGATGTTGTTCTATAAATTTGTAAATGGTATATTGGAGAGAGAGGACATCAGCAAACTTACCTTAAAAGACAAGTTCACTAACACCAGAGTAGTAGTAACAAACACAAAATAAACACAATCTCAAAAATTTTCAACACCACTGGCATTTTCTTCGGGTGAGTAGAGAGAGAGAGACTGAAATGGCTTCCACTAATGCTGGGTAGGTGGCTGTGGTGGGGGTTGTACATCCATAGAGCAACACTCAGGTATAGATGCAGTATTTCAGTTAATAATCAAAACCCTTCCTTCCTATGCCAAGTTCCCAACTTCGAAGGATGGAATTAGCACACCAATGGATAACAAAATCCCGTGATCCACCTAATCTGAACATAAGATAGACCACTTCCCTTCAACCCCTTCCCCATGAGCAAACTTCATATACTAACTGAAACACTGCATCTGTACCTGAGTGTTGCTCTATGGACGTACAACCTACCCAGCAATAGTGGTCGGTCGGTCCCTCCCTCCCTCCTCCCTCCCTCCCTCCCTACCTACCTACCTACCTACCTACCTACCTACCTACCTACCTACCTACCTACCTACCTACCTACCTACCTACCTACCTACCTACCTACCTACCTACCTACCTACCTACCCTACCTACCCTACTACCTACCTACCTACCTACCTACCTACCTACCTACCTACCTACCTACCTACCTACCTACCTACCTACCTACCTACCTACCTACCTACCTACCTACCTACCTACCTACCTACCTACCTACCTACCTACCTACCTACCTACCTACCTACCTACCTACCTACCTACCTACCTACCTACCTACCTACCTACCTACCTACCTACCTACCTACCTACCTACCTACCTACCTACCTACCTACCTACCTACCTACCTACCTACCTACCTACCTACCTACCTACCTACCTACCTACCTACCTACCTACCTACCTACCTACCTACCTACCTACCTACCTACCTACTACCTACCTACCTACCTACCTACCTACCTACCTACCTACCTACCTACCTACCTACCTACCTACCTACCTACCTACCTACCTACCTACCTACCTACCTACCTACCTACCTACCTACCTACCTACCTACCTACCTACCTACCTACCTACCTACCTACCTACCTACCTACCTACCTACCTACCTACCTACCTACCTACCTACCTACCTACCTACCTACCTACCTACCTACCTACCTACCTACCTACCTACCTACCTACCTACCTACCTACCTACCTACCTACCTACCTACCTACCTACCTACCTACCTACCTACCTACCTACCTACCTACCTACCTACCTACCTACCTACCTACCTACCTACCTACCTACCTACCTACCTACCTACCTACCTACCTACCTACCTACCTACCTACCTACCTACCTACCTACCTACCTACCTACCTACCTACCTACCTACCTACCTACCTACCTACCTACCTACCTACCTACCTACCTACCTACCTACCTACCTACCTACCTACCTACCTACCTACCTACCTACCTACCTACCTACCTACCTACCTACCTACCTACCTACCTACCTACCTACCTACCTACCTACCTACCTACCTACCTACCTACCTACCTACCTACCTACCTACCTACCTACCTACCTACCTACCTACCTACATACATACATACCTACATACATACATACATACATACATACATACATACATACATACATACATACATACATACATACATACATACATACATACATACATACATACATACATACATACATACATACATACATACATACATACATACATACATACATACATACATACATACATACATACATACATACATACATACATACATACATACATACATACATACATACATACATACATACATACATACATACATACATACATACATACATACATACATACATACATACATACATACATACATACATACATACATACATACATACATACATACATACATACATACATACATACATACATACATACATACATACATACATACATACATACATACATACATACATACATACATACATACATACATACATACATACATACATACATACATACATACATACATACATACATACATACATACATACATACATACATACATACATACATACATACATACATACATACATACATACATACATACATACATACATACATACATACATACATACATACATACATACATACATACATACATACATACATACATACATACATACATACATACATACATACATACATACATACAATATGTATGTATGTATGTATATTGCTGGAGGCAATAAAAATCCGTAAGGCCTATAGAGGTACCCTAGATTGTATTGTAGAGTCCAATTGTAGAGTCAGAGAAACGAAGAGACCAATCCAATGCTTCAAATGCTGGCACTTTGGACATCATGGATCTGAGTGTAAAAGCAAAGTGGACCGGACTAAGCTATGTATCAGGTGTGGACAAGAAGGACATAAGATCGCTGAGTGTAAAAGTCCAGCGAAATGTGCTTTATGCACTGAGCGGCAAATTGCAGAGGATATCGCCCACCATGCCGGTAAACATAGATGCCCAGTATACAAAGAGGCACTCAAGAAGATGATGAATAAATGGACATGAGGATACTGCAGCTAAACCTTAACCATTGTGAGGCTGCGCATGACCTGCTCGTGCAGACAGTGCGCGAAGAAGAGATAGATTTAGTGCTGATAGCAGAGCCATACAGACACCTCAGCACCCAAGCCTGGGAAACTGACAGCACCACTAAAGCTGCCATTTGGTCCTGTGGTAAGCTCCCTTTCCAAAGTGCAGTCAATAATAGCAGTGCTGGCTTTGTGGCAGTATCAGTAGATGGCGTCCGCGTCTACAGCTGCTATGCACCTCCTAGCCTATCCATCGCTGATTTCACAGATTTCTTGGACCGACTGACCGATGATGCAAAGCAGTATTACCCCATAGCAATAGCTGGAGACTTCAATTCTTGGGCAGTAGACTGGGGCAGCAAGCTTACTAACCCACGTGGAAAAGCACTATTGGAATCAATGGCGACGCTGGATGTAGTCCTTCTCAACAACGGTGACACACCAACATATACTAAAGGAGGGGCTAGTTTGATAGTAGACCTTACATTTGTCAGCAGCAGCTTAGTAAGAAGAAGCTACTCTTGGGCAGTTATGAACATCTATACCGCCAGCGACCATAGTGCAATACTATGGGAAGTATCAACTGGCCATCACCCTCGACAAGCAACTAGACGAACTAATTCAGTTGGATGGAAAGTTAAATCTTTTGATCCAGATGCCTTTGTAGTGGCATTAGACAACGATCTGATCGCCACTGGCAGTGCTGAAGAGAAGACAAAGGAACTGATGAGAAGAGTCTCCCAGGCTTGTGATGCTACCATGCCTCGAAAACGTGACATGAATCAACGACTGGCGGTGCACTGGTGGAACGACACCATCAGCGCACTTCGAAAAGAGTGTCTTAGGAAAAGAAGATTATCCCAGCGGGGCTATCGACAACCTAACTCTGTAGTACTAAGGGCAGAGTACAAAAAAGCCCGTCGAGAACTGAATAAAGCCATCAAAGAGAGTAAAAGACGCTGCTGGAAGGAGCTCGTCGAAGAGGTAGAAAAAGATCCATGAGGTAGGCCGTACAAGGTGGTCATGACCCATCTAAAATGTCAGCCAATGCCGTCTCCTACTTGCCCGCAGCTCCTTAAGAAGATCGTTTTCAAACTGTTCCCTAGGCAACGTGAGTTCGCCTACTTATCAGCGCAGCTCAACTACGAAGACATCCCACCTGTCACGGAGGAGGAACTTATGGAGGCATGTAAACGTGTAGGAAATAATAAGGTGCCTGGTTTGGATGGAATCCCGAACATAGCATTAAAAACAGCTATTAAAGCAGCACCAGCATTATTCTTAGAGACCTACGAGTCGTGCATCAAAGAAGGGATCTTTCCCAGAAGATGGAAGCAGCAGAGATTAGTACTACTCCCAAAGGGAAAAAAGCCACCGGATGAACCATCATCTTACCGCCCACTCTGTATGTTAGATACGGCAGGTAAAATATTGGAGCGCATAATTCATCAAAGGATAGAAGCTGTGGTCGATCCACTTCTAGCAGATAACCAATATGGATTCCGGAAAGGACGAGCAACACTTGATGCAATCAACTTGGTCGTCAATACAGCCAAGGAGGCAATCACCGGAAAAAGATGGAAAGGTGGTAAGAAAAAGTATTGTTTGGTGGCTGCTTTGGACATCAAGAATGCTTTTAACTCCGCCAACTGGGACTGCATTATGCGAGCTCTCGAAGACAAAAAAGTACCAGAATACCTGCTTCGCATGGTAGCAAGCTACTTTTCGAATAGGGTACTACAGTATGACACAAAAAATGGCCCGAAAGAGTACGATATCACTGGAGGAGTACCACAAGGTTCAGTTCTTGGACCACTTCTATGGAACATCATGTACGATGGACTCTTGAGAATTGCGTTGCCATCAGAGGTCAAGTTGGTTGCATATGCCGATGATGTAGCTGTTATGTTAGTGGCGAAACATCTGGAGGAGATAAACCTGGCCTTCGATATTACATTTAGTCGGATTAACCAATGGATGGAGATGATGAACTTGGAGCTAGCTAAGCACAAGACTGAAGCTGTGCTCATTACCAGCAGACAGGTGGTAGAAACAATCAAGTTCGAGGTCGGAGACCAAGAGATCACATCACAACCATTTATCCGATACTTAGGAGTGATGCTTGATGCTCGACTTAATTTCAAACAGCAGGTCGACTATGTCAGTACCAAGGCGTCAGTAGTGAGAGCGAGCTTATCACGATTGATGCCTAACGTCGGAGGACCAAAGCAGAGCAGAAGGCTGCTGTTGTCATCGGTAGTCACATCGGTGCTCACATACGGAATATCCATTTGGGCTGATGCACTAGACACGCAGGAATCATGGAGAAAGGCGGGCCCAGTTTATCGACAGAGTGCTCTGAGAGTAGCCAGCGCTTTCCGCACAATATCTGAGGAAGCAGTCTATGTCATTTCTGGAATTCTCCCACTTAAAATCCTAGCCGTAGAACGACGGGCTCTGTACCATCGAAAGAAGACGACCTCACTAAGTCCTGAGAAACTGAGAACTGAAGAGAGACAATATAGTATAGCACGATGGCAGCACCAATGGGATGTGCAGAGAGAGGCAGGTGGACGTACCGTTTTATACCGAGGATAGTAGGCTGGCTGAACCGAAATCATGGAGAGGTCAATTACTATCTCACACAGATGTTGTCGGGACACGGCTGCTTCCGAGCTTATCTTCACCGCTTCAAGCATGATTTCCCCGGAGTGTCCGTCCTGTCCAGGAGTCGCAGAAGATGTGGAGCATGTGTTTTTTGAGTGTCCTCGTTTCAACCAAGAACGTGAAAAGTTAGAAATGATCCTCAACAAGAGAATCAAACCAGAGACGATAGTAGAAGAAATGATATCAAGTGAAACTGTCTGGAATGCAACAAGTGCATTCGCTACGGAAGTACTTACAGAGTTGCGTTCCATAGAAAGAATAAGAGCAAAAGCTAGAACTTAGAAGGAAGGTAGAAACAACACCTTAGTCACCCGAAGGAATAGCGATAGCTAATTCCTCCCCCCGCGATGTAATGCCTAGACGGCGGTTTCCGTGGGGGATTAGAGGCCAGAAGACAGGAGTGGTTTTAGTGAGTATGGGCGCTAGTGTCAAGTTTAGTATGACACTACGTCGAGTCTCACATATCCAGGCAAATAACTACTATAATCAATAATAACAACTATGGGCCACTGCCTGGAACGCGTAAATGCATTTCCACTTCTGTATAAAAAAAAAAAAAAAAAAAAAAAAAAAAAAAAAAAACATACATACATACATACATACATACATACATACATACATACATACATACATACATACATACCTACATACCTACATACCTACATACCTACATACCTATATACCTACCTACCTACCTACTTTTACTTTTTTTTAATTTACCTCTACTTTTATAAAGTAGTTTAAAAAGAATAATTATTTTAGGTAATAGTTTTGAATTAAATTATTACGGTTATCAATAATAATATATTTGTGAAATATTGATAGTTCGGTTATTAATAATTGTAATTGACTGTAAATAACATGATGTATGTACATGGTAGTACATAATATTACTATTAAGTAAAATAGTAATATTAACTTAATAGTACTATGTCGATTTGGGGTCAGGGAAATTTTGTATGAAATCACAGATCGGTCAGGGAAAAGTCAGGGAATTTGTTTAAGGAGGTTTACTGGACACCCTGACAATGCTCTACCTGATTATATCAAAGTGTTGCCTTATACTAAATTTAAGACATTTTGTAAGAGACTACTAACTAATAATTGCTTGTATAATATTAGTGAATATTATGACATTGTGAAAACATCACTGTAACTTAGGCTATTGACGTTGTCATACTTTTTGTAAAGTTTTCGACAAATAAAATCTTGAATCTTCTAAATTACCACACAGTCTCTGATTTACCGATACCATTTCCACCGATAACACACCACCAGCCCGCGAATTCCCCACAAATCAATAAACACAAGTCTATTGGTGAATCAACTGAACATAGTTGGTTTGATGGCACCACTGTTCTTTAACCAGTGTAGGACATTTTAACGATATTGGTGCAAATGCTACGTTTTCTTTACACAATGAATTGGAGAAAGCATTGTGTCTCAGTCCTTAAGATTAAAATCCAAAATTAACTGGAGTAATTTTTATATG
The DNA here is from genome assembly GCA_035578905.1 of Stictocephala bisonia. Lineage (NCBI taxonomy): Eukaryota > Metazoa > Arthropoda > Insecta > Hemiptera > Membracidae > Stictocephala > Stictocephala bisonia. The sequence continues at coordinate 133 of JAQJVL010003800.1, read as the reverse complement.
AAGTACATAGATAGATTTTATATTAAACAATATCAAATCTAAAAAAGAGGTTTTTTTATCTACCTGATCAATTTCATCAAATAAATAAAATGGAGCTGGATCACATTTCTGAATGGCGAAGATAAGGGCCAGA
>JAQJVL010003799.1:0-54593 GCA_035578905.1 Stictocephala bisonia | reverse complement strand
AAAATAAATTGTCAAAATAGTAAGAAGGACTTGAAATTAAAGAAGTGAAGATATTCAATATTGTAAGTATTTTAGCAGAATGGATTGATTTAAGTGGATGTCCATAACTTTTTACGATAATGCTTCCGTTGGAATTGGTGTTGTTATCTGTAATGGTCATTTTGCGATAACGGTGATGTACACGGTAGTGGTGGATAGATGAACATTCAATCTATCGATGTATCGATGTTATAATGTCTTTTCTTTACTCGATGACGGGTGACAGGTGGTAGCGTTTTGGTTGTCAATGGAGTTATTATTGTTTTATTAGCGTAAATGATGATATGGCCTAAGTTCTTTTGTGATGTGTCAATGATGTTAGGAGTGTATTTGAGATGACAAAGGTTATATTTATGAGGTGATTTATAAATGTTTATTCTTATTATTATATAATATTACTATATGTTACTATACTATTATTATATTATATAATTGTGTTTTACTCTCTATTTGTTATTACAATAGACCCTACAAGTTTATTTATTGATCTGGAGTTGTAAAATTATTATTTTTTACGTTATTGTCATTCATAGTTTTATCCGTTTCGTCATTAAATAGTTATCACGTATACTCTATTTATCATTGTTATTGTCAAATTGTACAATTGTTTAGTATTATCATACAGCATTTGTTAATGCATTTCTGTGTCAACGTCATTATGTATGTACCCCCATTAGGGACCAATGTAATCCCCTTATCTGCCCTTTAAATAAATATTGCTATACGAATAAAAAAAAAAAAAGATTTAAAAACGCTCAAGAAAAGGGCAGAAGGGGACCCCACATATTGTATTTTGGTTTATACAATTACGCATGTACGTCAATGTCTTGAGTTCACTCATTATTGTTCGAAACTGTAATATTGTGATTTTACGATATATAGTTAATCTCCTATTTTTGTATTGAATTCGAATCATGTTGAGGCTGAAGTGTATCGAGCGTTGGGTCAGCACGCGAAGTCGAAGTGATATTTATAAAATAGTGTAATTGGCTCACTATGACATACATTAATTGTATAATGGTTGTATTACAGGTGAATGTGGAAACTTCCGTTAGGTTCCTATACAATACAACTAAGGTGGTACACTATTATTTAAGAATAGATTTTAAGTACATTAATATCACTCTTTTATTTATTTACGGCAAACGCCAATTTACAATGAATACAAACGAGATGGCATAGTTGTGGAAATATAGCTATAACTAAGCAATCATACTATATAACAGGTAACAACCATCAACAATTCATGCAATAGCAACTAGCAAAATAACAATCATACATACTTCAAACTAGCAATAACTGGCAATAAGCAATAAATATTCAATAAGCAATAAATGTTTAACAAGCAAACGTGTAAGAATTATAACTAGAAAGATATAGGAATAATTTAAACAACACTAACAAGCATGAAGATAGTAAACTAGGAAAATACAGAATTAAGGTGAGGTACGTATAATTAGATCAAGTGATGATGATTAAAGTGCCGTGAAGGTGGTTTTCAGGTGACGACTGTATTAGATGTGCTTAGGACTTTTGTGTTATGAGTGAATCTGGCTTGTGGTCTGTACAGGGCTCATGTTTATGGATTTTTTCGACGTTTTCGAATTGTAGTAGGTCTTGGGAAGACTATATGGGATATGGGAGACCATGTGTGTTTGAGTGATTGTTGTAAGATGTGAAGTCTTAAGGTATAATCTAAGCTTCAAGGGAAAGTTTTGTAACATTAGTAGTGGTAATATGGAGGGTTGAGGAAAATTTAAAAAAGGGATTGATTTAAATGGGAAGACTAGCAGTAGGTGATATATGGGGTAGCTAGGTATTTATAAAACATTCAAAATAAATTGAAATAGGTAGGCTAACAGTAGGTATGAGAAAGATTGATTGTGAAGTAGGGTGGCAGCAGCCAATCGGAGCAAAGCGTTTGGATGCGCATGCGTCACCAGCTGATGTCGTTAGGGGCGCTGTGATCGGTCGGCGTTGCCACCAGGGGCGCTGCGATCGGTGTTGCCACCAGGGGCGCTACGGTCGGTCGGCATTGCCGCCAGGGGCGCTGTGGTCGGTATTGCCGCCAGGGGCGCTACGGTCGGTGTTGCCGCCAGGGGCGCTGCGATCGGTCGGCATTGCCACCAGGGGCGCTGCGGTCGGCGTTGCCGCCAGGGGCGCTGTGGTCGGTATTGCCGCTAGGGGCACTACGATCGATCTTTGTTATAGTGTATATATGAAATAATAATTTCATTATATGTATATATAAAGACAGCCATATTGGATGAGGGAATTTTGGGGAGGGAATTTTCCCACGGGGTGTGAGTTGGCGCGTGAGGGAAAAGACGCCATATTGGATCTGGTCGCCATCTTTTGTATTTCATGACGCAATATTGAACAAAAAAAGGGTATTTTATATAGTATAACATGGAAAAAGTTAAGTTAAGAGTGAATTTTATATAGTATAACATGGGAATTTGGAGGGTAATGTGGGGGGAATGTGTGGAAAATGTGGGTAATGTGTGGGAAATGTGGGAAATGAGGGAAATATGTGGGAAATGTGAGGGAAATGAGGGAAATTTTGTGGGGGAGGGGGTGGGGGGTTGGCATCACTGCGCCGCCATCTTGGATCCGGTCACGTGACCGCCGCCATCTTGGAAAACCCAAAAAAAAGTGGGTCTCAAACTGCCCAAAAATATCTACTTACGATATATTGTAAATGTATTTATACAGTGAACAAATGTTTGCACATATGTCATTTCGGTGATACTTTTAATATTTATTCAATGTCATTTGATGTTAAAAATAACGAGCTCTATTTATTTTTACCCCTTACATAAATAATTAATGGAAACCTAAAAAACAACTATTATAAACCATTAGATCCTAATAAATGGTTCTATTAAGTAGTATACAACGGATTTTTAAAGACAAAATATTTTTATTTTGATCATAAAAATGTTTAAAAAACATTTTGTTGACTATTAAAAAAGTTCAAAATATTGTAAGCATAACCAATATTTGTATAAAGTTACTCGTACTTGAATGTTGATGTTATTCGTGAGGAGTTATTGTTAGTTTGTAGAATTAATCTTATTCTAGTTATATAGTATTATACTAGTACTACTAACAAGAAAACACAAAAAATTAATTTTATTGGAAAAAATATCTTCACACGTGAACCATTAACGTTAAAATGAGAAAAACGTTTCATTACACTTCCGAATTGTAGGGTGTTGTTGTTATTTTTTGTCTAACTTGTTTGCTACCAGTTTGTGATCCCATTAGTCCACACCGTTTCTTATGGTCAAAAGTTTAGATATGGTTGATATTTTCTGAGTTTTTTTCATCTGTTATGTTGAAGTAAAACTATTTTTGAAGATTAATATTTTTTTTAAATAACATTTTTCATAAAATATGCTTATTTAGTTTGCTACATAAATATATAATGTTTCAGTCTTTTTAACACGAGCAACCTTAAGACATTCTCTAAGTCTGATGTTCACTATTTAATACATAATCACATTCTTTGATTCGATACACTGTCCCAGCAACGTAACGTTAATTTTTTATGGTTTTTATATACAGTTACAAATTTAACAATTTGATAACTAATATAACTGGTTTTTAATATAGTTAAACTTTCACACATATCGGTTTAATTAAAATGTTATACATTCCAATTTTTAAATTTATTTAACATTTTTATATTTCATGTTATTTTTACATAATTATGTATTAGAACAAATAATTAAACTATATTTTAGCGAACTCATGTGAAGCTCATTTTTCAAGAAGTGAATAATTCTTGTGTTTTTGAATAATACTTAATGAAATGTATATTAGGTTTTAGCAAAGAACAATTTAGTTTAAATATTACACAAATTCCTTTTTACCACAATTTATTATTTCTTGAAAATGTGTTATATTCTAAAAAGAAATAATTATTACTCATTTAGTTACTTGTAATGAAGTAAAGAAAATTACTAATCTTGGTACTTATACTATGCTCTGGGTAGTAACAAAGACTATTGGAAAGAGGAAGTGATTGTCAGAAAAGACGCAACGTCAATGGAATACTACTTTACGAAATTGGTTCGTGACTGAAATATAGAAAACTTCCGAAAACATAATGGAACATTCGTGTTTTTATTCAACCAAAACATTTATTGCAATATTGACAGTTAAATAACAAATTCATGTAGTAAAGTTTTTATTTAAATCAGTTTTATCAGAAAATATCCATACATACATTTTCATATTACGGAATGATCTGACGTTGCTGGTCATATGTAGCATTACCTTGATAGTTCAATGGGAATACTTTGGCTAAACACAATATAAAACCTACTCTAATATACCTACCTTATATAAAAAAACTCTTAAAAGCCGGTGAACTTCATTCTTATTCCAATTATCTTCATCTAAAATCACTTTGTGACAGCAAAATCTGTCCAAGAATAATGAACTAGCACAAGACATAGCCGTCTCCTTCTAGTTCGATCGTCAATCAGATAATGAACTAGCACAAGACATCGCCGTCTCCTTCTAGTTTGATCGTCAATCAGATAATGAACTAGCATAAGACATAGCCGTCTCCTTCTAGTTTGATCGTCAATCAGATAATGAACTAGCACAAGACATAGCCGTCACCTTCTGGTTTGATCGTCAATCAGATAATAATGAACTAGCACAAGACATAGCCGTCTCCTTCTAGTTTGATCGGCAATCAGATAATAATGAACTAGCACAAGATATAGCCGTCTCCTTCTAGTTTGATCGTCAATCAAATAATGAACTAGCACAATACATAGCCGTCTCCTTCTAGTTTGATCGTCAATCAGATAATGAACTAGCACAAGACATAGCCGTCTCCTTCTAGTTTGATCGTCAATCAGATAATAATGAACTAGCACAAGACATAGCCGTCTCCTTCTAGTTTGATCGTCAATCAGATAATGAACTAGCACAAGACATAGCCGTCTCCTTCTAGTTTGATCGTCAATCAGATAATAATGAACTAGCACAAGACATAGCCGTCTCCTTCTAGTTTGATCGTCAATCAGATAATGAACTAGCACAAGACATAGCCGTCTCCTTCTAGTTTGATCGTCAATCAGATAATGAACTAGCACAAGACATAGCCGTCTCTTTCTAGTTTGATCGTCAATCAGATAATGAACTAGCACAAGACATAGCCGTCACCTTCTGGTTTGATCGTCAATCAGATAATGAACTAGCACAAGACATAGCCGTCTCCTTCTAGTTTCATCGTCAATCAGATAATGAACTAGCACAAGACATAGCCGTCTCCTTCTAGTTTCATCGTCAATCAGATAATGAACTAGCACAAGACATAGCCGTCTCCTTCTAGTTTGATCGTCAATCAGATAATGAACTAGCACAAGACATAGCCGTCTCTTTCTAGTTTGATCGTCAATCAGATAATAATGAACTAGCACAAGACATAGCCGTCTCCTTCTAGTTTGATCGTCAATCAGATAATGAACTAGCACAAGACATAGCCGTCTCCTTCTATTTTGATCGTCAATCAGATATTGAACTAGCACAAGACATAGCCGTCTCCTTCTAGTTTGATCGTCAATCAGATAATAATGAACTAGAACAAGACATAGCCGTATCCTTCTAGTTTGATCGTCAATCAGCACAGCTCGTGATAATCGTGATAATAAGCTGTATACGACTGAAATGACGTCAAAAGAAGCCCTCAAGCTCAATAAGAGATTTCTAAGGCTCTCACTATCACCAGTAATATAACTTGAAAGGGAGTATTTAAATCTTAGCACAGCTGTGATTCTCAGCTAGTAACATGACTGCCTGCTGTAAAGGAGCTGGATCGAATAAAATCTACTTGGAATTTCCAAAAAATAAACTTATAATAAATAATTCTAAAACCCTACACCAGAAAATAGAGTTTTAAACTTAAAGGAAGTATGATTGATTGGACTTAAGAACTGCATTGAAAAAAGAAAGAATTGAAAACATGACTAGAAACACGATATTTCACTGATTCAAAGTCAATTCACTGATTCATAGGAACTGCCTAAACATGGTGAGAAACGCAATATTTTATTGATTCAGCGTCAATATATTACTTTGGTCCCACTAAAAGTAGACTTAAACATTTTTCTCTATACTTTGAAACTTTTTTATCCAAGAGAACAAACTGATTTTAATAGGAACATTTACAATTTAATTTAACCAAATGCATAAGCAGTTCACAGGTCAAGGCTAAATATGACGAGAAACCCGATATTTCACTAATTTAGAGTCAACTACAGTAATTTATGCCCTTTAAAAATACAAATTTGTCTAGACTTTAAAACTTTGTTATCTAAGAAAACAAACTGATTTCAATCAGGAAATTTTAAATTTAATATCTATATAAATAAAAGCCATTTACCACTCATCACTGTTTCTCTAAAACTATACGTCCAATTGACATTATATGTTGTACATATGTTTATCTTGGCCCCTAGAGGCTCATTAAGAAAGAATTGCCCTCTTCGACCTCAGGACTCAGTCCCACTGGCCTCCAAAATTCCCATGGGTTTCTTATAAATCTATATTAATTGATTGATTTATTTGATTAACAGCTGTTAGATAAAAATAAATAGAATAAAATTGTGGTGGGCTAAACTTTTAAAATAAAAATAATTGAGTACAGTAGTAAACTATACATAACATCAGCTGTTGTAAATTGGATACTGTATAAACTGAGAGGTTGCTGCATATTTAAATTATACAATCAACAGTCAATTTTATGACCGGTGAAGCGGGTGGGTAGTGCTTCTATATAAGAACCCACTATTTGATTTTGAATGTTATGAATTACCTCATAAATTCCATTAATAATATACCGGGGAAAAGTAACAAGATATTTAAGTAACATCTTGTTTCTTTAGTTAATTGTGTTACCAATACATAATGATTATTTTCAAAAAAATAATGAAACTTTAAAGGAAATGTATATATGAAAGTATTTATTAGATTAAATGTATGAGTGACTTCTCAAATAACATATATTTTTTCTCAAACAAAACAAACAGTTTTTAGTATATTTTACGTACTAAAAGGGTTGGTCGCCACGCATTACTTTAAAAAATAAATAATAACTCATAAAATACCAGTATAATTAGTTTAATTCGTGTTTTAGCTGGCATATTGTCAGTTATATTTTATTGCACACATGCAGTAGTTATGACAGTCGTAAATCAACCGTTAATACCCATTAAATGTTTGAATACATCCCTCAGTACGTGGATGGCAGTTACTGGCCCATTATTATCTGGGCTAATTTCTGATTATCTGGACTAAATTCTCCATATTTTATTACAAGTATTGATGACACATTGCAGCACTAAATAAACTCAATTACATTTCAGGGTTGTTTAGTTGGTACTATGTATTTCATTTTAAATTAAATTACGTACATACAAATGTATTTATTAATATTTTATTAATAGTTGTAAAATAAGAATTGGTAGATTTATTCTTGCAATCAGTATAACTTTTCATAACTTATTGTTCTTACTATTATTTGTAATATTACTTATAATAGTTTGTTTTAATATTAAAGAAGTACTACATAAAAAGTGTGGTAGAAAGTTGAATGATAATTTATAAGACATTGCAATATTTTTAAAGGATTATGAAGGCAATCTGGAGGGACATGTCACTTGTGAATATTTGAAAATTCATACTATAATACGTACACTACTATACTATAGAGTACATAAAAAAGAAAATAGATATCTTCTTTTATGTTGAATGTTCTCTATAAAAGTGATCGGTACAAGGAATTGCAACGTTAACATTTTTACAGTGTTTCAAGATACCATTGAGGAGTTTGTGTTCAGAAGTATGCATTTCAACAATGAATTTTAATAAAAATAAGTATATTTTTAAAATATGTAAAATTACACTAACAAGATGAAAGGCTAAAATATAGGTTAGAATGTTACATGACTAATACCTTTAACCGCTAAACAAGAGAGGAGATGTTACTTAAAAATTAAATACACGTTACTAATATAATGAAATTTAACGTAATTATATTTTCCAAATATTTTCTGTTCCTATAATAATATTACTACGTTTAAACATTATGCATAATATATATCCCAGTGTGTTTATTTAAAAGCGAAAAATATACAAAATACAAACTATTTCATTTCACTTTTTATTTCCAGCTAACAATATAAATTACTGCATCATAAATTAGAGACTGTAAAAAAGAAAAACGTTTTAGTATAATATCATAAAAACACTTTTTGTCACTTTCTAAAAATCTTTTAAAAAATGTTTAAATCACGGCAGTTTTAATTCGTATTTCTAATTTATGACTTTACTTCACCTAGATGATTTATTTATTGACAATACAATATAACCTTATATAAAAAATACATCAGAGTAAATCGGTTGTACCTATTCCCGAGCTCATCTGATGGGAGACAACGGCAAAGGCTGTAGACAGAAATGAATGTTCCCGTTAGTGGAATACAACTTTGAGGGTGACATTACAAACACCTTTAAAGTACCACAGAAACAACCTCACTTTAAGTATATATTTATACCCTGAGGAAGGTTTCTTTAAAAAGAGGACCCCTTCCTTATCATACTTCTCACATGTTAACTTTATAAAAGACTGCTTAAATGGAAATATTGAATGTGATAGAATATAAATAGTTGCGCAAAGAGTAGAATGTGTAAAGTATTTAAGTAAACATATAAGTAAATGTTATTAATTACAAATATAATAGGTTATATATTTATTATATTTATAAATAAACTATAAACTTGAATGTTAAAATATAAGTTAAATAATAATGTTATAGTAAAAAACAATAAATGAGCACCCTTAAATAGTGTTTTTATTAAATTACCAAGAACGGTTTCGGCATTTATGCCATCTTCATAGATGAATATGTGTTTACAAATCAAATAAAATTAAGTAAATTATTATCATAGAGGAAATATATGTTAAATTAGTAAATATTTTTGTTTTCAAAATAATCAAACAAATAGCAATGGCTAATGGTTACAAACCTTCCACAATCGACAAAATATTACATAAAATAAAAAATGGAAACATTTGTCAAGAAGAAATAGAAAATAGAACATTCATCTGTGTTCCCCACAACACAATACTTAATAAAGCAATTAGAAAAACCTTTAAAAAAGAAAAATTCAAAATTAGTTTTAAAACAAATAACAACGAATTTAACATAATACAAAAGAAATCCACTTCCAAATTACATAAAACCGAAGATATACTTGACAAATCAGGAATTTACAAAATTGTTTACAGGAAATTACAAAAAAGTTCAGACTACCCAAACTATTATATTAGACAAACAGGACGATCATTTAAACGAAGATTTAATGAACACATACAAGCTCTAAAATCAAACAACAGAACTTCAATGAGATCTTCCTTTGCAGAACACTTACTAAACAATAATCAAAACCACACAAATATGAAAACCAATATGAAAATTTTAAAATTTGGTTCAAAAAGCAAAAAACTAGATTCTCAAGAAGAACTTGAAATTTATAAACACAACAAAGAAAATCCCAATAATTTAATCAACACCATGTTAACAAAAAAAAAGAAAACCCAGTATTCTAAACAATTATACATATAAGAAACAACACACACAATGACAAATAACAACCAAAACAAAAATATTTACTAATTTAACATATGTTTCCTTTATGATAATTATTTACTTGATTTTATTTGTTTTGTAAACACATATTCACCTATGAAGATGGCATAAATGCCGAAACCGGTCGTGGTAATTTAATAAAAAAACTATTTAAGGATGCTCAGTTATTATTTTTTATTATAACATTATTATAAATAGCAGACCTAGGAATTACAACTTTTCTACTAAGTTAAATAATATAATAAGAACATTATTTATTTTTCAAGAACAATGTGTCAAGGAATTTTCAAGTAGTTCTTAGGAAAGTTTATTACTCTCTTGTCTACAGTAGGATTGAATATGCTATATGTATTTGAGGAGGGAGGTATAGTGCTTTTTTATTTCATGCAAAAACACTTTGTAAGATTAATAAAGAATAAACATAGGCATGAGCACACAACGCCACTTTTTAGGGATTAAAACCTTTGCCTTTGAACAATTGATATGTGTTTAGGGCCATAAAACTTTTCTTTTCAAAAATAGTTGATAGAATAGAAAATAACATAGTAGATATTTCTTGAACCAAACTACAAAATTTAAATAAAATTGATGCATCGAAGCCGAGCACTAAATTATTTTACAAAATATAATTTTATTGCCCCCAGAATTTTCAACGAAATTTCAGACGAAACAAAATTGTGCCATCTAATAAACTAGTTATCAAAACATTTAAAACATGGCTATTGTGTTTGGAAGACGTAGATTGTCTCCTCATCACTCTACAGTAGTGTAAAAAATGAACGTAATATATCACAAACAAACTTGCTAAGTAGATATAATATTAATAATGTAATATGCAAACGTTTCTTGTATTTCTCAGTATTTATGTATGATACATTAACTGTTATTATTAATGTATAATCACTGAGCTCTATTAGATTAGTTGGTTATGTTAATATCTATGCAACTTCAAACGGGATATGCCTTGAGGTGCGATATTTTTTCTTTCAGAAAAACATTTTCATAGCAAGATAATGTAGTTTTATATTGTAATTGTGATGTACTATACAGTATATGTGTATGTATACGTACGTATATATTTACATATAACTATTGTTTTACTGAAAACAAATTGTATTTAATTGTGAAACTTTGGAAAACAAACACGTAAAATATTATTTATTATATTTTAACTTTATTTTTTTATCTCTACTAAGGCTATCTTTGGGTTAAAAGATTCACTGAACTCTGGAGTTAAATTTAATTTAACGATTAAGTAAATTTTATTTAAATTATTTTTGAAAAGTAGCCAGAAAGTATGGACTAAATGTTTACTTTTTTGTTCAGTTAGATCACTTTAAAATATATTAGAGTTACTTATTTGCATTAAAGTAAATTTACATCAAAGAAAACAAAACTGAATGTATTTTTATAACAAGCCACTTCACTAAGACTAAAGTAATCAAAAATTTGCATTTAAACATGTTTTAATATAATTTGATATAATTTATATACTGAGAACAATAGTTTATTTTACAAAAGCTTTCATATCAGTAAAGTTATTTTGAAGAAAAACTACCAAGGATTGGATCAATCATCACGTCCATGTTGTTTTATAACTCTGTTTACAAAAACTTTGCCGTGAAAAATAACTTACCAAATTGAGGCCTCTCAGACTGTAATTCTGTTAGTAGTGGAAGTCTCAGAGTAGTTTTGTTATGAGTTCAACTCAACTTAGTAAAAAATATAAAATCTATAGTTAACAAAAATATAGGTAGATGTTAGATTTATTGGGAATATTGTACACATGCATACTTTAAGCACTAATTTTCAATTATGAACAATTGAATACAAATGGTATCCTCCACCTAAAATATATAAATAAATCACTTCATCTACCTTCTGGAAAAAAAACTACTTAAAGTGAAACATTTACCTGTCATATTTTTATAATATTTTGCTTTGTTGCATTTTAACGTTAAATAATATTGATTTAGTTTTGTATTTTTATTTGTGTAATTCTTGTCATTATCTTATGGCATGAAGTTTTAGTATTAAAAATTATGACATTGCCTAGAATATCTTGTAAATTCAATTACAAAACAGTTCTTGATCCTTGATTTAACATAATCAATAGCATGCCTGAATATGTCAAGGAGATATTTAATTGCCTTCAATTCAAAGCCGGTTAATGTACACGTCTACATTAGAATCAATATACACTGTTTACTGGAGAATTGTGAGTAGTAAGCACTTTGTAAGTAAGGGACTATTTGAAATATTTAATTATGTAGATATGTTTTGTTTAGATATATTTACAGTAAATAAACAAAGATTTATGAAGTGATTTGCAATCAAAAAAAAAAAATGTAAAAAGTAGTTACTATTAGAAAACCAAAAATAAGTTATAAAATTATTTGATATTTGAATTAAAAACAAAACCTGCAAATATAGTATCAATACTATTTATAAATAAATATTCATTCAATATTACAATAATAACTAGGGCTGCTTACGTATTATTATGAATTAACTAAATGTAAACTAAATACCCTCTATATTTAGGTGATATAATTTAAATAAAAAATGTGTTTATAAATTTACCCAAAATTAGTCCATAATAAATATACATTTACTGGCATATGTTAAGTTATTAATTTTATAAATCCCATAAAATATACTTGTAACATTTAAATGCGTATTGCCTAAATAAAAAAATTAAAATACCAGTCCTAAGTGTCTTATCAAAATATGAACAAAATTTAATATATAAGTTTTACAGTTTAATATCTATATATTCTTACCTCAGACAGTAATTAGGGATGGATACAATTTACTTTTAGAAATTTAAGATGTACTTAATTATATTTAGATGAGACAAGAACTAAGTGTGTACAAATCCCTTACTATGCACTTTGTAATGATGGTAGATCATTTACGTCATAGTAAAGTGAGGTACAAAGACAAACATCCAAGCCCGCATGTGTAATGATCACTCAAACAAGGCTTACAGGCACAGGCAAATATCATCAGTCAGTCTGTATACATTCAATGAACTTCCTATGTACTTTACCATCCCTTACTATGCGCTTTGTAATGATGGTAGATCATTTACGTCATAGTAAAGTGAGGTACAAAGACAAACATCCAAGCCTGCATGTGTAATGATCACTCAAACAAGGCTTACAGGCAAATATCATCAGTCAGTCTGTACACATTCAATGAACTTCCTATGTACTTTACCATCCCTTACTATGCGCTTTGTAATGATGGTAGATCATTTGCGTCATAGTAAAGTGAGGTACAAAGACAAAAATCCAAGCCCGCATCACTCAAACAAGGCTTACAGGCAAATATCATCAGTCAGTCTGTATACATTCAATGAACTTCCTATGTACTTTACCATCCCTTACTATGCGCTTTGTAATGATGGTAGATCATTTACGTCATGGTAAAGTGAGGTACAAAGACAAACATCCAAGCCCGCATGTGTAATGATCACTCAAACAAGGCACAGGCAAATATCTGTCTACAATCAATGAATTCCCGTAATTTATAACATTAAATAATGTTTTCACTCCTGGATATTAGTATTGGTTTATTTTCTTAAAATTGTCAATACGTTCACATAAATTATGTGAAAGGTTGTGTGATTGCTTAATGGAAGAATTTTCTTTTATGGTCGGTCAGTGGATATATTTAGAACTGCAATATCTATACACATACCTGTAAACTTATATGAACTGGAAAATATTGTACAAAAAACCTGGTTTGTAATTAAAATTACAGTGATAGCTTTGATGGATTCATTGCTTAGAATATTTAAAATTATCTTCATTCTTTTTAGTGTTTTTGGTAGGTTGAAATTAAATAACTACAGATTATAACGTATAGAAATATGTAGACATTGGCAATTTATGTTAAGAAAATGAAACAGAAGTGTTGAATAATATCGTAATATTGAATTAAATAGAAATTTCATATATATTACTAACCCTCCTTAAATTTAATCAAAGGTATGATCATTTAACAAAACTAATGAAGTTCATCCTTGTTGCAATGTTACATAGTTCTTAATGTATGCATTTACAGTTCATTTGTTATCAAGGGAAGTGAGACCCGCCTTGTCCCATAATTCTCTCTCTGGTTTAATAATGTCTACAGGGATAAAGTTACATCCTACAAATCTCCATTGCTAGAGTATTAATGACTCGACCACACGTATTGAAAATAGCCCTGGACGAAAATAGAGAAATAAAACATGTCATTTTACCGTTGCTTTATTTTATTGTATATAAGTTAGTGATTTAATTTTGTTAATTTAATAATGTTATTATTGAAAAAGATACTATAATATCCACTGTATTCACTGAGATCAACTACGTTATATCATATAATGATAATGACATAATTAAGTAATTACTGTAATTTATAATTGTTTCCCTTGCAATGTACACTCATAAAACTTACATGTCAATAGAACTATTTAAAGTGTATAAATACTTACAATAATAATTTTATAAAACCACGGAGTACTTTTGACTGAATATTAGTTAAAAAATAGCTAAACTATACTTTAACTATTTGAACTGAGGGAAATACTGAAAACTAAAAGTTGAAAATTGAATTAGTTAGGATTTGTGCTGAGATTGATGAACATGATATTTTCCCGTTATTCCTCATTTTAGTAATATTTCCGAATTTTCCGCTGATAAAAACTACCATTTTTTTTTTTTTTTTTTTTTTTTTTTTTTTTTTTTTTTTTTTATCGTTTCAGCCGACAGTCCAACAAGACCTGTGTTGCATTTAATTACCAAAATATTGAATTGATTTCCAATATAAATTTACAATTTGTATACTAACTTCATATTGGTATTAGTTAAATTTATTACAAACTAATTTAAATGCACTGAATTGAATATATTTGATGGTGACAATCGGCTCGATCATGTATTTCAAAAATTATATTGCTATTACTTGGTGATTGATAATTTAACGTGAATGCATCTTTATTAAAACTATACTAGATTTTTTCAGTTTTATTGCTTTGATCATAATATATTGGGTGTTCAAAAAGTCTGGAGCCCCCTTAATATTTAGCATATAATATTAAACACAGAACAATGAAACTCTAGGATTACGTTCTCACTATAGTTACTGATATTTTGCCATTTTAATTGTTCTTTTTCGCTTTCAAGGGACATCCTGTGGAAGAAATCTGACAAATCTTATAGGTCTTATAGGTTATACCTCATTTAAAAGCTATTTTTAGAGGAACACATAGCCTCAACCCCGATTGAAAAAGGACTATTTCCAAACAAATAGTTCTTTTTTCAGTCGAGGTTGAGGCAATATGTTCCTATAATAATGACCTTTAAAATGAGGTATAACATTTTCAAGGTCATTACAATTCTGTACAACCTATTTAAGATTTTTCAGATTTCGTCCACTGGACGTCCCCGCAAAGTGAAAAAGGACAGTTAAAATGGCAAAAAGTGAGTAACTACAGTGAGAACGTAATATTAGAGTTTCATTGTTCTGTGTTTATTAATGTAATACATATTAAGGGGTTTCCAGACTTTTGAACAAGGTTGAACAAGGGGTATAAATGGTATATTTCTGGAAAACCAATTGTTATTGTACAAATCTATATCCAATCATTATATTAGTGTTGTAATTGCAGATATTCATTGTTGCATTAGCATTAAACTTAGAGAACATTCTCCCTCAGTTGACACTTCCATTAAACGTAATGGCTTTAATGTTCCATTGAAAACTGACTTAGGAAATGGCCTCTTAACTCAGATTGAAGCTATCGAATATCAATATCTGAATTGGCTTACCTTAACATTTTTTATTTTAGCCAGAATATTTTATTCAATTATTTACATAAATGGATTTCTTTCAGTACTTGAATTCATTCCACAACAAGTAACAAGAAATGTTTTAATATTTTATAACATTTCAATGTTGCACCTCTTAATATTTTTGTTTTCTTTAGGGGTGGTTCGGTTGAACATAAATAACCGTATATTATTACATACATAGTGTATAATATAAAATAAAAATCAATAAATAAGGTCATTATTTCAATTGCTCTTTGAAGCATGAGCTATGTTTCACAAGACAACTAATGTAAAGCAACTCAATATTAATAGTAATACAATAGCTGTACTTCGCTGGTTATAATAATAAGTTTGATTATATAATCTAAATGTGCAGCAAGCTTTCAGTTTACACTGTATCCAGTTTAGAACAGCTGATTGTATGTACTGCTACTGTACTACTGTACTAAACTATTTCTAATTTAAAAGTTTATCCTACCACAATTATTTTTATTCTGTTTTTTGTTTGACAGCTGTTAATATATTAAATTAATCAATTAATATAGCTCCATGAGAATACCATGGACACGTTGGAGACCAGTGGGACGGAGGATTTAGGTCGGAGAGGAAAATCCTTTCTTAGGGAACCTCTAGGGAACAAGATAAACCGATGTACAAAATATAACATTTTTGATAGAAGTAGTGATGAGTTGTAAATTACTTTCATATATTGAAGGTTAAATTTAAAATGTTCCAATTGAAATCACTTTATTCTCTTAGATAAAAAGTGTCAAAGTCTAGACAAATCTGTAAGTCTACTTTTAGAGGGTCCAAATTACTGGTAGTGTACTCTGAATCAGTAAAATGTCGGGTTTCTTGCCATCTGTAGCCATGTCCTGTGCAATGGCTATGCATTTGGTCAAATTAAATTGTAAATTTTGTGATTAAAATCAATTTGCTCTCTCAGTTAAAAAGGTTTCAAAGTCTAGAGAAATATGTAAGTCTACTTTTAGAGGGCACAAAATACTATATTTGACTATGAATCTATGAAATATTGTGTTTCTTGCCATGCTTATCCGTTTCCTATGATCTGGCTATACATGCTTTAAAACTAAATTGTTGATTTTCCGATTGAAAACAGTTTGTTCTCCTAGATAACAAAGTTTCATAGTCTAGAAAAATCTGTGAGTCTACTTTTAGAGGGTGAAGAGTAATTGACTCTGAATCAGTGAAATATCGTGTTTCTAGCCATGTTTAGTCATGCCCATCGAGACCAGCGTCGTACTGTGTTAAGCCATGAGTTATGGCCGTGATGAATATGTGTGGAGCTTGGTTTTGTAATAGTATGTTTGTAGTAAACTACAAACAACATAGACAGTTTAATCAAGTGAAGTTGTAGATGTATGTTGCTAAGTTACACAACTCCCTCGAGACTGGAGTCACACTGCATTAATCTGTAAGTTATGGCCATGGTGAATATGTGTGAAGCTTCGTTTAAGTAGTATATCTATAGTAAGCTACCAACTACAAACAACACAGACAGTTTAGTCAAGTGAAGTTGTAGATGTATGTTGCTAAGTTACACAACTCCCTCGAGACTGGAGTCACACTGCATTAATCTGTAAGTTATGGCCATGATGAATATGTGTGGAGCTTCGTTGAAGTAGTATGTCTATAGTAAACTACCAACTACAAACAACACAGACAGTTTAATCAAGTGAAGTTGTAGATGTTTGTTGCTAAGTTATACAATTCTCTTGAGACTGGAGTCGTATTGTGTTAATCCGTGAGTTATTACCGTCATGAGTATGTGTTGAGCTTGGTGTTGTAATAAACAGATCTTCCTTACTATATGGAATGATAGCTTATGTGAAGATTTTTTCAAACGATATTAATATCGGGTATCCAAAATCTTCTACAATTGTTGATCTACCATGTGTCACAATTTTCTTTGTCTTATTAACCGTACATTAGCACATTTAGCAACAAAATACAGGTTCAAAGGATCGGTGTACCCGAGAACTAAAAGCAATAAAACATCCTTGTTTTCTGGATGCCAACATTCTGTGTGTGGCTAATATTTATATGCCATAAATCTTCAGAAAACTTAATTTATTTTTCCTTGATGATTTAAATAACAAAACAAGATACAATTTATAAAACTGTTATCAATTTTGCTGTTTTAAAACTTGTACAACTGACTACATTGCTTATTAATACAAAAAGTGCACTATTGAAAATAATATTTCAAAAACTGTTTGGTAGCTCTTTTCAAATAAAATGCACTGTAATGAAGACGGAGTTTACTGTGTAGTTAGACTAGCCTGTCGTTAGATATAAATTTATTTAATAACAAAATACATGTTACAGTTTTTCTATTTCCCACGATATTTTATTTACTGTTTATTAATAACATTCAGATTCTAGTATTTATTGAATAAAATGTATAATGTTGTATAC
Organism: Stictocephala bisonia; assembly: GCA_035578905.1. Lineage (NCBI taxonomy): Eukaryota > Metazoa > Arthropoda > Insecta > Hemiptera > Membracidae > Stictocephala > Stictocephala bisonia. The sequence goes on along the minus strand of JAQJVL010003799.1, from coordinate 36,616 downwards.
AAATGCAAATAATGAGTAAATAAAGGTAACGATGTAAAATATATAATATCTAGTGTTTATATTTACCTTTATGTTAATATTAAACGACAGTATGTTGTTAAATTGTTAAAAACATCTAGAAATGGATGTGTGTTTTGTATGTTTATTAATTATAATTAACCGTATAACCTAAATTTAAATTAATTTCATATTTTTAAGGTAGTAAATGATAGTTACTAATATTTGAAATATTGGTTGGATTTGATAACACGTTAAATACCTTGCAAGTAAATATACTAAAGTATATTTACTGTAGCATACAGGACCTTACAGTATCAGTTTATTTTTAAGGGAAATTAACCGCAAACGACTTAACGACATTTATGATGGAATACTTTGATGTAAAATAAAAGAATAATATATTTTACTTTGAGTAAGATGACAGCAGACTGAGAATAAAACAAATATATATTTAACTAATGACACATGTCATACTAAAGTAGTTTATAAGAGATATTTTTTATTTTGTATGAAATATATTTTAACCTATCGTTTGAGGTTAGTGCATTACCTAACCGCAAAAGCTTCAAAACCTACGAGAATTCAATAATTAACTCCAATTTATTTATATTACTCAGTAAACGTTTTATAGTCGGATTAATAAATTAGGTTTTAAAATAATATGCATCCGACAGTGAAGAGACGTCTAACGTTATACAGTACAAGGGGATGTGCACAATAAAGGGATGCAGAGGATGTGAAATCCCCTTCTCACAGAGTTAATTACCAATGTTTGTGTAATTTATATGGTCTGACTTCCTCCCTAAGATGAAACACAGACAACATTCCCAGGCGATGTTATGACTGTTGTTATTTGCCGTGCAAGATAAAGGAAATTAGTTCCATTGTTACTGCTAGCAAAGTTGAATTTACTATACGTAAAATATATAAGTTAATGGAAAATATATAAAATGAATCTCAATTTAGCGTTAGCTGTAAACATTAAGGCCGATGTAATATATCCATACTCTAGGTCTACAACCAAGCAATATACTAATTTTAATGTCTCTACATAATTTAATCCATATTCAAATTAAATCACGGCTCAAACTATCATTACATGTTACATTACATCCCTTTCACTACAAATGTATATATATAAATAGCATACCAGGTAAATATAATATTTGTTGCCTAAAACTTTAATTTGTTTTAATTAATTTTTTTAATACATGTAAAACGAAAAATAACTTTATATTAGGAGGAAAGGTTATGACTATAATTTCACCTCCTACCGACTACCTTTGTACATAGCTCAATTAGCATTCAGGTTTATTGAGTATGACGGAAATGAAATTAGTTCTCCACGTAATATAGTATAACGTATGGTCAAGATCTTATGATGTATATGTTGATTCAATGGGAAAAAGTAATAAATACGCTATATGTGAATAATAAACTGTTATGAAAGTATTTATTATTATTATTCTTCATTCTCCGTCATTAAAACGCCACCTAAAGAGCAACGTAGTGTCTTAATGTGATGTCACAATATGAGGAGATAATGAGTGTGATCATTGTAATTAAATGAGTACAGTCATTGTTACTAAGCAAAGTGAGTATTCCTGAGGAAGAATGATTTATTGATAGCGCATTAGCAGAGCAACTAAGGGACATCAAGCTTTACGTGGAATCCGAGCCACGCATTGTTAGTCTAATTTTCAGCTGACTGAAAAGCCAAACACTAAGTTCTCTGCCCAAAAGAACATTCGGACTCTAACAACCACCCAGCATGGACATTACAGACTTATATGTCTATGTCAACTTTAACAATTTAATTAATATATTTAGGACAATAATACATATCGTAGTTTTACAATCCCTTAATTGGTAATGTGGACGTAATAGTACATATTTTAGTGATATTTACACTTGTAAAATGTATCTAATAATAAAAGAGTTGCTTGTTCGCTAATCAGTTAGTTAGTTCTAAATTCCCATAGTTTATGGCTCATGTAATTTTCAAGTACCTGTTGAAGGTATATTAAGACACAATATCCGTGCTCAATGGCCTGTGAAAGCCCCTTTATACAGCCTATTTACTTCCTGACTTCCTAATTCCCGAGTAGAAGCTTCCTTTGATGAACAAATATTACAGATGTTATCTTCGTAATAGATTACTTTTTCAACCAATTTAACTAATCATAAGTTATTAGAAATAAACTATTAGATATTGGTTTCTTAATATATTTTCAATGTATGATGTATAAGGAATATTACACAACAAGCAAACATTATATTGTTAGTTATAAAATAGTTCATCGTTAATTAATTTTTATTACTTTTATATTGAAGTTTATTTTAACAAATACTTATAAATATAGGATTATATTTATAAGTATTTATAGATAGTTAAAAAACACATTCTTATGTTTCTTAGAAAGTTTTGTACGTTTTAGAGAATATATATTAAAATACATTTTAAGAAATATTAAAATTAATTTTAAACTAAAAACTAAACTAACCATTACAAAACTATGTGGATTGTGAAAAGTCTTACTTACAGCAACATTAGCTCTATATTAGTAATCTATTATTATTATTAAGTAAAAAACAATAAAGACGAAAGCAATAGCTTTGAACAATAGGCTTGCAAATGAGCGCCTTCTTAACAAACCCTCTTTGAATGGAATTTATTAGGTTGTCAGCCTAGTTACTACACAAATGCAGACATTTTTCCTTGTTACCTTTTTAATTGAAAACATTTTTCGGATTTAATGGTACAGTTAAAAATATTTTGTAAAAGTATTAGAGAGTAAAATGATTTGTAGTAATCAAATACTTATTAAAAACGCAATAATATAAACTTGTAAGGATTTGATAAATTACATAACAAACTCTACAGAATGATTTCATGAATACAATTTTTCTGAGATCAGTTTTCGTGATTTTAAACTAGCATATTAGATTAGGAAAGAAATATCAATTTCAAGTTGTAATTATCATAAAGTAATCGCAAAATATATTTTGATAGTAGGATATTAATTATTTAAAATAATAATATTAATAGCACAGTAGTAATTGTCAAAATAAGTGAATTATTATGTCTGATGAGTATTTCGCACTCTGTTGTCAATAAAATATAAAACTCGGGGATATTCTAGTAGTGTATGCATGATTACTTGTTCCAGGAAGATACACTAATTACAGATTATATTTTTAAAAAGAATAAGAGTGAACTTTGTGGATAGTAATACATTTGTGTAACGAAAAATAAAGTTGCAGAATTATTTGTTTGGATGAAGTTTTAAAGTATTTGGTAGATGAATATAAAGTTAGCCAAGTAGTTAGATCTCATAAGAAATATTAGTTTTCTTAACATCCCAATCAAAACGTTCTCATATTCATGCAGTAAGTTGAATTAAACAAATATGACTTAGCTCACTCACTAATACACGTTCTCATTAAGCCTTACCAGTCAATGCAATATTCTTTTAATGATCAAGTGCCAAAAACTCTACCAAATAAGGGGTAGATGCCTAAAACTGGGTTTTAAACATTTTTATGTCTTTAAAATACATCCTTATCCCAATTGTTTCAATAAAATTATTAAATTGAGGATTTATTTTTACTGTAATTGCAATCTCTTTAGATTATATGTTCCTTAAACTGTATATAGGGTTCAGGGGTTTACGGGTACATTACTCTTAAACATTCAAACTCATTTACCACTGCCTAATAGAACATTCAAGGATTTAGGCATTTGTCCCCACACAAACACTCTGCTGTAAACGCACTAAAAGCTTATCTTCCCTATTATTCATTTAAATATTGTTTGATAATTTTCTAATAAGTCATTGTTTATTCGATGGAAAAATAACAAAAAACCTATTTATTTTGTATTGTGACTTTTATCAAAGTGCTTTATTTGGAAGATATAAAGAACATATAGATATTAATATTATTTATTTGTTTGTGTTTATTTTTTCATAAAATTTAAGAAAATTTTTTATATTTTTTCATCATATTTTAAGCAGATATTTAATATACTTTTTCCCTGTCGTTTGTGTGTAAGTGATATATGTAGCTAAAAAGGCAGGACTCAAAAAAATTATGGGTGTACCGAGTTAAGGCATTATACATTTTGTCTGACTACAATTTTGTCTGCAAGCTTATTAAGTATATAGAATTCTATAAAAAGCTTGAATTAAATACTATAGTTATGATTAAAAAAACAATAAAATAAATAAAAAAAGCAAAACTCTGAATGTTTCCTCTGAATGAGTACCTAAAAACGAAAAAACAAACTTTTTTGTACTGTAATGTCAGAGAAGACAGAGACAGATGTCGCTAGTCTCTACAAGGACGAGATGTGATCTAAAACGACTTCAACTGTCTTTCAACCAAATTGGATTTTGGAATTGGCTTTTGTTTTTCCTTTTTGAGACTGCAAACCTTATCACTGCCAATATACTGTATTCTAAGCCCACCACTATTGTTTTAAGAAAGTGTCACACTTTCAGATCCTACTGTACTTTAAAAACTTGTAAATAATGTCATAAAGTAATAAATTAGTACCAAAGCAAAGTATTATAAACGTAGCCTTTTTTTTAAATTCAGTTTTGAGAAAACTAAAAGTGTAAAAATACAAGTTTAAACACTAAAAGTAACAATAATATTTTGAACATTGTATACAAATTTAACGGTTTACCAAAAATGAATTTCAATAAAAATTACATAAAGTAAAGTATTAAAATTACTCTAATTTAAAACATTAACATGACCATCATTTTGAAACGGGATGAATATTTTTTGACACTAATCATTTTATTGATAAGTAAAATACAAATATGACTGCAATAAAAGACAAGATTTTTTATCACCATGAAAAATTGTGTTATTAAAACACATAATATTAAGAAATTCATCATGCAACTTAATCAGTTGATTGTTAACACCAATTAAATTAAAAACACATTTTGATTAGATCAAGTATCTTTTCATATTTGGCTATAATCATCTATTGTAAAAAACATTGCCCCAACTCTGCCAACGACCAACCATTGGATATCAGATATCATAGTTTACTTGTTAGTAAACGAATATTTCTATAAAAAACCCCTTTAATTGAAACTAAAACGTACCGTTTTATTGTAGTGCATCTGTTTAAGGATTGTGAAACTGGGATTCTCTCTTTTTTTTTTTTTTTTTAATATTAATTAGTGTTGATCATGAACTATCATGATGGATTAAGTTTTGATGATAATATAATAAAACTTATACACACGCACGCGCGCGACTCACGCACACGCACACACACACACACACACACACACACACACACACACACACACACACACACACACACACACACACACACACACACACACACACACACACACACACACACACACACACACACACACACACACACACACACATATATATATATATATATATATATATATATATATATATATTTGAACATTAATAAGCTGATATTTTATATTCTTTATTAGGAAAAATGATTACAGCTAAATATATTTATTTTTAATTTTTTAAATTTGACCGTTTTGCATTATTATTACTCACGTTTTATAATCAACAACTAAATGGTTGATTTAACGATTGAACATTTTTTAGCAATAATTTTTAAGATTACCAAATTAAGAAATTGGCATTTACGGGAAAAATATTTTTCCGCTTTTTTTCTTTCATTAAAAAAGTGTGGCATTTTCTGAGTAAGAAGCATGAAATAAAATAAATTTAATAGCAAATAACAGTTGCTATAATTATGATCATATGACTTTTGTAGGTTTATTCTTTTACGTACATTATTTATTTTTTTGTAATCATAAACTATCATTAACAAAACATACGGAATGTGTATATTGCAAGCTAGGCCTGATGTTTATACTTGGTTTTAGTTATGGAAACAAATTTTTGTATGAGGCTGTGTGATTACTTTAGTGTGATTAACCCAAACTCTGAATTTTCAAAACAACTATTAATTTTTGTAAATGTAACACAATAGTGAATTACAAGTAATAAAACACATATTTGGCCATTAAAATATGTCACTAAATAGTTTAATACTAAATATATATTCATACACCATTAATATATTAAAAACTAACCCACAACTACAATCCTTTATCATTGACCATGTTTATTCATCGTTCAAATATAATGAATAACCCATATAATGGTAGCCACAGTGTAGTTCTCATTAACGCCATCTAGGGCACTGGTGTGGCTTCAACACTGCAATAATTACAATACCACATAATTTATTATGGTTATTTGGTTTCATTGTGCCATATTTATGGTTACAGACTAGAGTTTATTGTTGTATTATTTTACTAACGTATATTGTTGGTGAAGAATTTTTCGAAACTCTTAAAAAATCTATCATAACAAATGTTTTAGTAAATTATACATTTTTGTTTTAATTGTACTCTTTTCTAAAATAATATGGAAGTAATTTAATAACAAAATAATGGTGTTTAAATATGTACAATCATATCGGAGGGACCTAAAAATGTTGTTACAATGCAATTCAATAATTGATCAAAACATCAATAAATCACATGGAATAGTTAAAACCAAGAATGGTTAAGTTAAAACTACATTATAAAACTATCGTTTTGTTCTTGTACAAGTTGATTATCTTAAAATGGAATATGAATATATGTTGTAACAATTATTTTAGAAAGCATAGTATGACCTAGCTCAGTATTTTTTCGATTGCTTAATTGTATATGTACTAAATAAAATAAAGAAAAAATACACCTATCATCAGTTCTATACTGATTGCTCATCAACCCAAATTAAACTCTAATATGGCTATAACCTCAATAATTATAGAAATGTGTTTAATCACTACAATAATCCTAAAATAGAACAACATTATGTTAATTCCCTAGTTACAAGTTAAGATGGAAATTGTAATGGAAACGTTATTATTTCATTGATAGTGAAACTAATTAAATAAAAAGAATATTATTAATGTTGTATTGCTGTAATCACTTAGATGAATATGATATGGGAGTCAGCCAACATATACATTTATATGTATTGCAACAAAAATAACCTTAAAGAAGTGCTTCTTAGAAAGTGTTAGAAAATTCATACAGTTATGAACATTGTTTATTTATGTATAAAATACATTTATTAGTTTAGTCTATATGCCATTAGTTTTATGTGTGGTTATTTTGGAGGTCATACTGATATTGTGATAGTATTGAATACCTCATATTTTCCATTGATGATTATCAAATTTATAATATAGTATTCTTAAACTTCCCTTTTCTACAGTTTTGTTACAGTAAACTGTGAAGAGAGATAACGGCATGCTTTCAGTGGGAACAAAGTTGGCACAAACATACTTAAGATAAAGTAGTTTATGACAGTCAACAATTTCAACATGTCATTTTGTTGACTTGAAAGTATTTCTTGAAGTCTGTTTATGAACTTCTGCTAAGATGAGCCTTGAGGGAGTTAGTAATTTACCCCGATGGCAGGTACTTCACACTGCCATGAAGTTAGAAGGTGACTTCGTTTACCTATCAATTATCGGTTACATTAGTGAGTACTTACAGGTTACGTTACTTAGAGGAGAGAAGTATTAGTAAAACAAATTTTTTTAATATTTTTTTATAATACGGTACCTTCTATAGAAGTGAAAAGAACACCTTACCCTATAAAAGAAGGTTTTTATAAATATTTTTACCTACGACTGAAAAAATGAGAATAAGATAACTTGCTCATCAACTTTTTCCACTAGCACTGACTTATAGTGATTTATGACCTGTAAATAATCAACATATAGCTAACTAAATAATAAACTAGTAATTTTACTTAAATAAAATGTTTAATTGTCAGTAACTACAATGAAATCCTCTCTTTGACTTAGTTATTACACCTGCAAACGCTCACCGTAATGTACAAAGGGCTGACTGTATTAAACTTCACACCATCACTGTCTTTGATACAAGGGTGTTCTCTAGTTGCTTGTAATCTCTAGCAAGTATTGCTCCTTTATCTTTAATAAATTGGTTGGATATTAAATTCTAATATGTTTTTGTCATATAGCTTAAAAGGTTTTATACTATACATTATTTTTAAATTTTATAAATTAAAAGTGTTTGTCTTCTTTTAAGAAATAAAGTTGTGAGGGAAAAATAAAAATAAACTGTACCAAGATTCTGTTGCTTAATGTGTTTAATTTGGCCTTCTTAGGTACATAACTCATTAAGACACAGAGTAATGTATTTTATTATATTTTTAGGACAAAAGTGAGCAAAAGATACCAACCAACATAATGCAAAGAAAAATTTTAAACGAAAGAAATAAGATCACACGCTATCTTTTATTGAAATTCAGTAATATAGTGGACACAACGTACTAAAGAACATAGAGTGAAATAAGACTTGAAAAAATATATATTTCTTTAAGCCTTTGTCAACCTTAGACTTCTTTCCAAGTAAAAAAATATATAATAGAGAAACAAGAGCAAAGAATTTATAAAATTTTCCTAACTACAATATTTAAAAATGGGGACATTATGCTGGAGTTAGGTTATTTAATAACCTACCCCGACAAATTAAAAAAAATAAGACTAAATCACAATTCAAGAGAAAGTTAATAACATTTTTGGAAACTAATGCTTTTTACTCTCTAAGAGAGTATTATCAGTTTAAAAGCTAGATGGTGTATCTGGGTGGTGTCTCTATAGCCTAATAAATAGAGGTTTTAAACAACTTAAAATAAGTAACGATTCAAAAGGTAATGTCTCATTCAAACATTCATGATCATATTATTTCTAGCCGACAGCCATTCTTTTGCTACAGGGTGGTTCTGTGCGCCTGCTTATCCTTCCCACCATTGTTATTTATAGACGATTACAACAATATTAAATCTCAGCGTGCCGCTGTTCCTTTATACATTAAAGTTTTTTAACGTATACAACCCTATAAGTCTACTTTAGGGATTGCAAGTAAACAAGACAGAGTTAGCAGACATGAAAATGTTCAGAAAACCCAAATTAGTCTAGCTTTTGTGTTGTGTTTATGTTATTAATATAAGCTGTTTGAAAGAGGAATTACATTAACATTTATTCCTAGGTTACTCGTATGGAACAAATAAAACATTGAGGTGATATTTATACTCCTAAATATTGGAATTTTGAGAGATCCCTTCCTTGTGGTAACCCACTCGCCCACCCATACACATACAGTGGTATTGACCCACCCGCCCATCTACACACCTACAGAGGTATTGATCCATGATAAAAAAAGCTCAATTCCCTCTAAATATAATCACAATCTGTTCCGGAAATTTCGTTATAATTAAGTAAATTGTTGTAAAATTTTGTTTAATGAGATTGCTAAGGTACTAGTAGTAAAAAAGTTGATAAAACAAATAATGTTTGAACTATGTTTCAATTCCATGGTATAGGTAAATCAAATAATTCCACAAAATAATTTAAAGCATTGCTATATTATTTTATTGAAAGAGCTATAAAATAGGAGCGATTAGCTAGTTTATGTTCATCTTTATTTTCATTTAAACTTTACTTTACAAAATATTATGTTAAAGTTGGTAAGGAGAAACGGACTCACTCATAAAATAACAACTTGGAAATAACTGAACCGAATTATGTGGGTTTTACAAACAGAAGCAGGAAACTTGCATTTTTGTTTAAAAAAGCAATCTGAATCAAATTAAGAATGAACTTGATGAAACGATATCGTCAAGGTTTTGTTAGTAAACTCTCTCTCGAACTTTATCTTGAGGGAATTATATTATTTTATAGCTGTTTGGAGTGTGTTTTATTTATTTTACTAAAAATATACTTTACTATTTCAAGAATACATTAATACAATTTGGATTTTATTTTCCATGAACTTTATGGTCTGTACTGGGAATTTTGTTACGAAATCTTACATTTTGACATCACTTTCAAAGTTATTATTTTAGTTTATAAGTGCGGATTAATGTGCATGCATTCAGTATGTTGCTTGAACTCAATATGTTAGATGTAAAAATCCCTACCCAAATTCCTGGCTGTGAACCAACTGACTCTAGTGACAGAACGAAACCAGAGTTACAGCTGGTTGACAGGACTAATACTAAGTTCTCTTATCAAACATCCGAACCCTGACTACCAAGCAAACATGGACACCTCCAAACTGACTAGTAGTGTAAAAGTGAATAGCAGCCATTGAGCGGACGTGTTTATATTGTGGCAATGTTCCCGTGTTTTTAACTGATTCGCTGTTGATATATGATGCTGTTGATTCTATACATGAAAAATGAGCAAGTTTTCAAATATAGTAACCTAATAAAATATAAAATAATAAAATTTCCATATTCCATGAACAATACAGTGTCATTGATTTCTTTCTTCTTCTCTTATAAAAAAAAGTTATTTACAGAGTTCATCTTCATGAAATACTAGTTTCATGACAACTTCATCTTACTAGTTTTAAATAACTAACCTAATAAAAAAAAAAAACTACAACAACGTCTCTAAAAAACAAAATTCAAATAAAAGTAGGTTTCAAACTCTTAACTTTTACGGAGGTAAATCCAATAACTCAATAAAATTATTCAAACAGACTAAATCAACTCTCAGAACAATACAGTACAACGGATGATTCATTATCAAAATAGAAATAACCACAATAATTAAAACCAACATTTCTGGAACCAAGAATTAATTTTTAGCAACAAAAATTACACAATGGCCACCCATAACATGGCACCAACAGTGTAAGTCCAGTCGTGTTAACTGTTACGTTATCATTTAGTTTATTGTGAGGGTAGTTATATTTATTAATGCGGTTATAAATATTTGCTAATGATTATTATAAATTTATAAAATATAATATAAATACTTGAAAAACTCACATTTATTCATTAATCTTAGTATATGCTATTAGTTAGTTTGAAAAAATAAACTAAATTGCATTGTTTATTATTTATGACGTACATTTTACAGATAACATTACGCACAAAATAACTTCACTATTATCAAACGTATTACCATGTAATATATCATCAAAGAAATGTTTCTTTAGCATAATTATATTATGAAATATGACTCCGATTATTTTAAAAGTTACACACATATATTTTTAATAATTTATGTAAGTTCAACGAAACGTATCGTCTATACATTAAGATATAACATTGCTGTAATTTTAAATATATTTAAGTAATTTAACAATAAAATAGGATTATTAATTTTTTAATCCTTCTATGCAGTTATATATTATTTTTAAAAGAAAACAAAAAGAGAAAAGAAAACATTAAAATGCAATAGTTTATTAAATAACAATTCAATTCCCCCAATTTTAGATTTGGTGTAAAATATAGCGTAACAGTTGCTCATTTTCTTTATGACAACTAGTATTTTCAAGCTACGGAAACAATATTTCTAAATTTTAATATCTCTGCACACAGTTTAGTTTATAATGCAGCTCAGTCATGCCAGTAATAGGATAAACTCTGCCGTTTGGGCCATCATTATTTTAAATTGCTGCAACTGTGTTGAAGAGGGATCAGCTAGACGGGACGCTGAATCATTGATTGGACCATTCGAATACATACATTGCCTTGTTCCTTTCGATAAACTTAAAACTTTAAAATCACTCATTTAAAGATATAAAAATAAATGTTTGTTCTAGAAGTTCTTCTTAAGTGCATTCACAAATGGTCTTTAATATATTTCCTTTTCAAGTGAATGTGTTAAAATTTTTAGAAAAGAGATTCTTTTTAAAAAATGTTGGGCTATTTTAGAATGCTGTAAAATCTGTGGGCTTCACTAGTATCGTTACGATGTTCCATGTTCAGCCAATCAGAATTCTCATAGAACATTTGCTGCAGTCATATATTTTTTATTCGATTCGTCAGTAATACATGTTCATTATACAAAATATTGTTGTAAAAGGGAAAGGGGTTAAGATCATTGAGGACTCACATTGAATATGTAACCTGCCACCGCGATGGTTCAGTGGCTAAGGTTACGCTACTGCGCAAGGTACAAGGTTCTAACCCCTAACAGTCACGAACAACTTGTCTAATAGACAAAGTTCACGAACAGTACTGCTACCGTGATGGTTCAGTGGCTAAGGCTACGCTACTGCGCAAGGTACATGGTTCTAAGCCCCAACAGTCACGAACAACCTGTCTAATAGACAAAGTTCACGAACAGTACTGCCACCGTGATGGTTCAGTGGCTAAGGCTACGCTACTGCGCAAGGTACATGGTTCTAAGCCCCAACAGTCACGAACAACCTGTCTAATAGACAAAGTTCACGAACAGTACTGCCACCGTGATGGTTCAGTGGCTAAGGCTACGCTACTGCGCAAGGTACATGGTTCTAAGCCCCAACAGTCACGAACAACCTGTCTAATAGACAAAGTTCACGAACAGTACTGCCACCGTGATGGTTCAGTGGCTAAGGTTACTCTACTGCGCAAGGTACAAGGTTCTAGCCCCCAACAGTCACGAACAGCTTGTCTAATAGAGAAAGTTCACGAACAGCACTGCCACCGTGATGGTTCAGTGGCTAAGGTTACAGTACTGCGCAAGGTACAAGGTTCTAACCCCCAACAGTCACGAACAGCTTGTCTAATAGAGAAAGTTCACGAACAGTACTGCCACCGTGATGGTCCAGTGGCTAAGGTTACAGTACTGCGCAAGGTACAAGGTTCTAACCCCCAACAGTCACGAACAGCTTGTCTAATAGAGAAAGTTCACGAACAGTACTGCCACCCCATGAGATATGGCGAGTAAAATTAAATTCAATAAGAATTTAAGACCTAATTGTACAAAAAAAGTGTGAATTGTAGGCACCAGAGAATGCAAGAAATTAGCATTGTTCTATAAGGATGTGCTCAGGCATAAAAATAAAACCATTATTAAAGTTAAAAAATACTGGTAAAGCTCTCTAGGATTAACGTGTCAAAAAATATGTTTATATATAGGTTTTATGAAAAGTATTAAAAAGAAATGTCCAGAAATTGGTAATAAGGAGGACGTTAGTTTTGTTTAATGTGACAGTGAAAGGGCTCATCAACTCTACTAAAGTAATTTATACATTCCAAAATTCATTGCTGATATGGAAAGTCTATAAAATATTTAAACTTTGTCCTGAAGATTATGAAAATAGCTAATAAAATGTAAGTCGGATTAACAATTTAAAATAAATTATACAACGTACAAGTTAATTAAGTTAATACAACGTTAACCTCATTAGGGGTTGTTTTTGAAAAACTTTTCTACAGTTTCTGGTGAAAAATGACATTACCGTAAAAGAGGGATTGCATTAGAGAAGTTCCGCTCTCAACTGTAAGGTTTGCAGCTTGATATTATTAACCATCTTTGTCAGGTTCTTAGAATAAATACGGTAGAAGTACAGCCATAAACATTATTGTACTTGAGTAAACAAACATTTGGAGAAATTGGCAAATATACGTTGATATAGTAAAATATTCAAGTGGTAATTCTAATAAATAGAATGTTTAACTTTACTTTGGTAATGCTAGTTTATTTTTTTAATTCAGGGAAAACTATAACTGAAATTCTCTATCTACAACAGTTGTAGTTCTATCAACTTTTACAAAATTACGGCCCCTGATGATCATGCATTTCTATTACCATATACATGGCATACACGTTTGGTTCGTTTACCGGAAGTACTTCCTGGAATAGCTAATGTCTTTGAGACAGCATTTATTTTACCTTGCACTACTACACCCCAACATCTACTGACCCTCAAAAGTCTGCATACTGTAATGTACAATAATGAATATATACAACAAAATACTCGTACTACATTATATATAAGATAATGTATGGATTATACATGGGTAATTGTATTGTTATATATTATGTGTCATAGGTACTCAACAGCTGTATCTGTTACCAAGTACATTCAACGAGAAACCTCTGGTGCGTGAGTTACGAATTGATGACCTAGTGACTGAGTATGTTGAGGAGAAAAAAACACAGTACCAGACTAGTCAGAAAGCGGAAGGAAAGATCCATTCAACACCGTTTTGATTCTATGATTTGGAGTTAAGGTAGACTGTGTAATCACCTTCAGTTACTGGGAGGTTCAAAGGATTCGTTAATTTTTTTACGCTTTTCCCACCTTGATTATACAAGCAATTTTAAACATGAAAACAACTTGTTATTTATGTAATTCTTTGGAAGAACCAAATTGTTTTGAAATGTAATAGTTCTTATTGTTACATGAGTTACAACCAAACACGCACTGATAATGAAAATAACCTGGTATTTATAGCATTATGTCAAATAGAACAGCATGGTACATGTACGAGTACGTCTAATATTATTTTGCTTATATATGGGACACCGACATAACCTTTTGAGTATATTAAGAACAATATGATTCATTAAATGAGTGTAGGATTAGTGTGTAAGAAATTTGTGTACCTTGTGTTACTGACTGAGTTCGACCTATGCTCAGAAAGGACCATTTGTTAATAACTCAATATCCAAGGCAACTAAGTGACCTACAACTTTACGTTGACTCCAACATTTGTATTATTGGTCTTATATTCAGCTTTACAAGCTTCATACTGAGTTATCCCTTACACAACATCCGGACAGTGACTACTACCGAACATGGACACCCCAGACTTCTCTGGTGGTGGCCACGCTGATAGCAACCACTGAGTAGAAGAAGACCGAGCATAGAGCAAGTCACTTACCACTGTCCAACAAGTTGGGCTACAGCACTGCAACACTGGTGTTGACGCTATGTAAATATTGAATTATTTGTAGTATTTTAATTTTATCTCTTTACAACTTAAAGCTGTGTATTTGAAATAACATACTTAAGACCTCTTCACATCAAACGTATTGATATTCCGATGACGTCGCTGTAAGACGTCTTAAACGTATCTCATAAACGTAATATTCAATGGGTGCATTTCACACCGAGTATTAATATATTTTCGACGTCACTAAAGTATTACTACGGATTGGGAAAATACCTCCGCTGGCTATGCGTCACTCGCGAATTACAACTGGCGCATGCGTAAACCCGATATACCACGTTGTTCATCCCCTGCCCTGCATAGTAACTTTATTAATTGCGAGCATCGTCTTTGACGTAGCTTTCGTTGTGAACGGAGTTCGAAAGACGTAGCCGAGGTATTAATATGGCCGAAAACGTACAATTAATTCGGCTACTTTGTTGTGAAGAGGCCTTTAATAAACTAACATAAATTTTATTTCACAGCTAAACAATAAAAAAAGATCACTATTGCGAATTGTAAAACCACCAAAACATACAGACATGTAAGTTGTAACAATAGCAGGTGGATAGGGGTGGGGTGGAAACACCGCCATTACATATGGCTGTCAGAGACAACAATACCTCACACACAGATATTTTACCAGTTCAAACAGTTCCCTCGTATTTAGGGATATTGCATCACCATTTTGGAACGAATGTAAAACTTCATTGTGTGATTACTTATCTGGTGCTACTGTGAATATAGATTTATAAGTTTATATACACACATGTATATTGTATCGGTATTTACAAATTAAATGAGGGTTAAAACTACACAAACTCATTAAACTTTGTTTTGCAATAGTTATTTTAGCCAAAAAATTTAATCTCCATACATTTATCACTTTAACTGCAATAAGGAACTATTGGTTATTTTCATCCCTAAAACTCTTATTTTCAATGGACAATATATTTTCAAGTATATGCAAAGTACCAAACTAACAAGAAATATTATAATATTAACTAAATAAAGACGGTGACATAATGTGGCAAGAAAATATATGGCTACGAAACTAAATTCGTATAATACAACCAAGATGTAAGATTAACAACAAAAATAACTTGTTTTTAAAGAAAAAATTGATCACGTACTTATAAATACACATTTTTACTATTGGTATTATAAATATCTAATTATAAATGCTAACAGTAATAATGTAAGTGAGCAACAGCAAATACATGAACACGTAACGAAACAATAAAAGATTTAATTTGAGCAACGTGACATGTAGAATGGTAATAGATTCAACAATATATAAATAGGTTGTATATCTATTAGGGAGCTAAAAAAAGAGTAAAATTATGCTCTACTCTAAAGGTGTTTGAAAGTAGAGCTGAAAAGGTCAAAATTTCGTGGTATAAAAATTCCTAATAGCTAAATCTGAGAGATTGAGCTGTTGCTCTATTATTTGGTACAATTTGTATATAAAGGTTCAGTAGAATTGCACGAAATAATATTTGGTTTTATTTTATTTGTTAAAAGTTAGTATATTTTATTTTCCTTAAGGGTAGTTCTGGATATATATGATTTTAACTGTTACTTTATCGTTAAATAAATGATTGCATATTATATTTACTTTTATACAACAAGTGAACTGAGAATATTTGTCTTCCCATTCTTCTAAACTGTATTACGAATGAAACGCACAATCTTATTACAACATACCTTCTTTCCATTTTATTACTTTTTCGATCCATAAATAACTCTCAATATATAAAGTACCAGGTTACTTAAATACACTTAAATGTCAATATATTTGTGTAACTACACAGTGCCATTAGAGGGGTTTTATGGTATGTGTTCTCTTGACGGATTCAAGGTTGTAAGATTTGTTGTAAGCTGGACACAATAATAAACACTACATTGTTCTAATTAGCTATCCATTGTCATTTTGTACTACACCTAACCTAACAAAATGAACGGTGCTACAAAAAGGTTATAGAATACATTTTATGTCTCTACTTATTTTACTTTTAAAACCATCTGTGGTTTTACGATACTTTCAAGAAATATTTAAATGCTTCCTTGTGGAGGCACTTGAATTTAGTTGAAATATTTATTATGACCTTAGGTCTGTTAGCTATGTACACACCTTATTTGTTGTTCTAACTTGAATTTACTTCCATTTTACATTGACTTGAAGTTTAAACATGCTATTCAGGCGATGTCCTTAAATAATACAATAAATATAAAAACTATGGTTGAGTTATAATACATTTTAAAATTACAATGTATTGCTTTGTATAATAAAAACATCAACAGGTTAGTTAAGATTGTTTACGGGAACGGTATGATTTAGAAAATTATTCTATACTAACATGCATGTTATATTGTTATTTTAAAAGATATAAGCCATTTGAAATACACATTATTTAATTTAACTAAAATATTATTTGAAATATTGTAACGTTATTTTGTATAGTATTTAAATACTTCAAAAAAAAAATATATATATATATATTTAATTTTCATATGGACGGTACTACTATTATTGTTCTATCTATTTCATATAAATATTTTTTTTATTTTCCTTGGCACACTAAAATTTAATTGTATTTTAGTAGTGTTTTTTTTATTTAAAAAACTCATTCGTATACTAATAAATGAGACGTTGACACAGCTCTGAGCGTATTTTAAGATGTAAATATATGATTATATGAGTTTATGTTCAGTTGGGATGACCTGTGTAGCCTACCCAATCCGATTTTACACTGTATCTTATTATTTTACAATCGGAATAACCTGAAATTGATTGCGCCGTATAGAATAAACAACATAACCCAAACTACTGCAATTCCTGCCAATCTAAAAGTATAATACAACATGCATTATTCAACAAATGCGATGGGTTCTTCGTCCGTTTTCCATAATTTATTTGAATAGTATACTGTACCAACCATTACTTGTTTATGTTCACAAATCATGAAGTTCTAAATAGTGTTATATGAAGGAATAAAAGAAATATTAGAAGCAATAACAAACTCTAATTTAAATAACAGCTCCTGAGGTATTTAAATACGTTTATAAACTTTATGTTGAATATTTTTTAGTCGTTACAATTGATACTTCCATACAATTTTGGTATGAAACCTTACAAAACTAAATAACACCTTCAATACAAAGAATTATTTTAATGTTGGATTAATTTTTAAAGGGGTTTAATTTAGATTTATATAAAAATTAGTTGGTTTGACCAAGTTACTAATTGATAAAATCAATAGCAATAAGTACAAATAAAGAGTATTTGATTTTAAAATGTTCTGGCTAAAATATGTTATTAGAAAACGACACTTTAAATAGTTCAGCACTAAGTTTTTGTTTAAAACATTTTATTTAAAATTAGTAACCAACTAATAAATCCTACTGTAAATTGTCAAGTTATGCTGTAAGCCTAGAGATAAGGTTCTACGGAAGATAGGTCATAACATGGCAGCTTTGCAGTTTTATTGCATACATATATAAAAAATGCCTGATTTTCAATGCAAGAAAAATGTATCTTTTATCGAGTAGTAAGATATTAGGTGCACAAACTATAACAACAACAAAGTATATATAGTATATTGAGTATGCATTTATATTTCAATAACACTAAACTAATAGAAGATACTGTGTAAATTATGTGTGATGTTTTAATAAATGTAAAAGAGATCATTAAGGTAAACTATATTTCATGATACATTATATTTGTAATATTAATACCATTAGGATATATCAAATGATAGGTTGGTTGAAAGTAGTTTTTATGATACATCATACGAGATGGTCAATAATTTGGTAATAAAAAAATAAATAAATAAAAATAAAATAAACAGTATAACTACCCCTAATCATAGTACAATCAAGTATTAGCGTCTCTTCAACATATTCGTTAAGCCATTCAAGATTGTAAATTGCTGCCGTTGTGATTGGGCAAAATTACGCGCAGACTGTAGGGATGAGGAGCTGCATTATCGATCACCCCAATCAGCTAAATAAGCACGTAGCACGTCGTTAGAAATTACAATGATGGTCTTGTCATTTGACAGTACGTAGCTGCTCCTTTTATAACCATTGAGATATTTATAGTTATAATAACAGTTTTTCCTAACCGGTAAATATATAGAGTTTAAATAGTAATTGAAAGAATAAAAAACGTTTTATATATAATTCAAGATAAACAAAGACAAAACTAAGTGCAATATTGGTATGAAAAAATGATAAATATAAATATATAAAATAGCTGATAGTACAAACGTGCATAAGTCGTTACTTTGTAGTACACTCCTTTGTCTCACCTTATCTACTTTTGGGGGCCGAATATTTCTGTTGCTTCTCCTCAACGTGGGTGAACTGGCCTGTTTTTATGGTAACTTCGGCTACTATATTATGCTTTTTTTGTTTAAAAGGATGGAATCTACTCTTTATTCAGTTCCGTTTTCCAACTGTACAATATATGAGCGTGGATATTGAGTTTGTGTTTTCTTTACTACTTCGTAACTTTTAGTGTACCCACACTCGTTCCCCATCTCTCATAGGAGGTAAGTCTCTGACACCTGCCCTCATGTCACTATGAAACATATTTTTAATCTTTAAAAAAATCGATCTTTTTGTAACTGCTCTATCTGGAAATTTAGAAAACATGAATGGATGGGATATTTAACCTCAGTTTTACCTAAGTGGTTCTGCAGGTAATAAACCGAAGCCTAAGGGTTTTGTTCTATTTATCAAGATTGCTAAGTTAAAATAGGATTGTTAACTATTTGTATATTTTGCTCGAAGAACTCTACCAACGTAAATTGAGTTCCTCCATCTGCCCGTGCGATCAGATGTATCTCATGCCACACAACAAAACAATCTTTACTTTTCTTATAACCGTTTCTGATGTGAGCCGTTCAAAGTTATTCCAAGAGCATTCCATATCCAAGTAACATTTCTCCTTGAACTTCTACAATTTATTTCGTGAACTGGAATTAACGAGTGACTGACTAATTTGCTATTATATTAACTAAATTTTAACTTCACTTAAAAAAAATATTATGTTAAAGTTAATATAAGGAAGTGAACTCACGCAGTAAATGAGAGACTGGGAATAACTGAACTGAATAATATTGCTTTTACGAAGAGAAGATGAAAACTTTTATTCTTGTTTGAAATAGCAATCTGAATCAATTAAACTATACACCAAGTTTAACGATATCATAAATTGTTTGTGAACTCTCTCTAGAACTTCGACTTGAGGGAATAATATTTTGATGTAAAATTATGGTTGAATTACTCGTACTTGGTGAAAGGAGTATACTTCACTGCATCAAGTATATACATGTATAAATATATTTATATATGTTTTGATTTTATATTCCATGTATCATACCCTCTTTACTAGGTACTTTTTTAAAGGAATCTTTAATTTCGAATCAATTTTAAGATTACTATCTTATTATATCTGTTCTGATTAATGTCCAATTGTCCATGCATTCAGTATACATTTTTTAAACTGAAAATTGCATATATAAATATTTAAATATTTTAGTAAAACAGTGAACCGAAATTCAGTACCTCTTGATGAATAATACCGGAAGCTATGAATAATACATAATATTACCAAAATATATAAATAATTATATTTGATAAACATACGAAATAACATATCGAGTTAATTTTAACAAAAACATTGGCCCTAGACCTTCTTAACCCTATAGATCTAAAATTATACCATTAACATTGTAAATATAAACTTTCATTGAGTATAATTAGATTATTTATTATATAAATATTAATAATGATCCATAATACCAACCCTTAGGGACAGGAATGTAATATAAGATGGGTTATTCTCATGTGCCTTGTGAAATTTTAGAATAGATACCTATCTTCAACTACTGAATTATCCCTTTTTCTGTTAGCCCTCTAAGATAAATGAGACATTTACGAAGGTTCTATTCAAACAGAGGATCAATGTACCCATCATAGTTTAACTATTGGACAAATATATTTATTTATTTTAATAATTTAAGTGGATGCCTTGAATCAAAGACTGTTATTATTTATAATTTACGTCAATCGTAAAGATGGACGAATATGAAAGGCCATATTCATTTTTATTAAGGTAGACTGATCCTCATAAAGACCCATTTATTAGTAGCCAAATAGCCAGGACAAACAAGGGTTGTGCAGTTTTACGTGGAAGCTGAAACACGTAGTATTATTATGATTTTCAGCTAATTTACAAGCCCAATACTCAGTTTCATTACACAACATCTTGACCCAGACTACCACCCAACTTGGACACTCAGTATTGTTAGTAGTCTCCACTTCAATGGTAGCCATTCAGGGGACACATTTATATTGTGACAAAATGATAACCTGTGTTTAACTGTTTCGCTATAGTGGTCAATTTTGTTTTCCGTTATATAAATTTTCTTCGTTTATCTGACAAGCTGATAGATACGTAATCCGGTTAATTATACGTCTGATACAGTATGTGTCTTTCAATATCAGTAACCTAAAAATAATAATAACAATAATATTGAATAATAAAAATGTACCTAGTGACCCATTGAATACTCTAACGTGTTCTTTTGTTAATAAAAAAGAAAACTACTCTTTTGAATGATTAAAAAGAAAAGTGACGTAATCAACTACCAAATATAGAACTGCCATTCCAAAAAACCTGCTAATAAAAATCAGAAAGAGGTTCAAAGCTGACAATATTTTATTTGTAACTTCTTTAATTAAATAAAATATTTATAGGGATAAAACCTTCAATCAGAACTATATGATGCAAATGTCTGATTCTGAATCAAGAATGAAACATCCAAAATAAAAAAATTTTTTTGGAAACAACTATGAATTTTTAGCAACCACAATTACCAATCACTTTAACTATTGGCTACCCATAATTTGGCACCAACAGATAACTGCAATCTGGTAAACTGCTGTGGCTTTCTCACTGCAATAGTTACGGTAACACATAGTTTATTGTGAGGGTAACTATGTTCATTAATGCAGACTTGCTATAAACCTGCTTCAGAGTGAAGGTTGAACTTTATTAATAACGAGTTATTAATGATTATTATCAATGTAGGAAATATTGGACAGGTACTATAAAAAATAACATTCATTAACGATTCAACCCTAGTTTATCCAATTAGTTTCTTATAAAACTAAACTCTGTAGTTTACTGACACGATTAAAAGTATGAACAAAATATCGGTTTTTATGTAAAATGTATTACAATATTATATATCATCGAAGAAAGGTGTTTTTATATGTGTAATATAATGAAATATGATTTCATTTATTATACAACTTTTGTACAACTGTATTCCATTAGGTATAACTAACACTTGTGCCTAAACCTTGATTTAGTGGTAACAGTGGTGTATTGTTAAATACATTTTAAGTTATTTAAATGTATTCTTAATTATTTGTTTTTATTCATAAATATATTTTAATTCCTAAATGTGTATATTTTTTTAAGAAAATTTTTATAATCTCGGTCAGTTAATTTTAATGTTTTCAGATTGGGATTATCGTTTAAAATGCTTTAAACCTATAAATGGTATGTTTTTAGTTTTTATTCATTTTACTGCAACCAATGAATGTTTTCTATATTTGTTTATATCTTCAAGATAATCAATCCCACTATACCTGTCTCCAATTGAAAAATTGAAAAGAATTTCTATGATTAGTTATTGCAGTTTTCGTCTTTGTGCAAAAATGATAAAAATATTTGTATTTGCAGTTAACTTTAAATTTCATTCCTAAGTTTTGGAGTTGTACAAAATATGTCGCTACATTTATTATTTTTCCATAAAATAACTAGTATTCCCAAGCTAAGGAAACAATATTTCTAAATATCAATATCTGTGCAAACAGTTTAGTTTTGTAATGCAGCTCAGTCACGCCAGTTATAGGATAAACTCTGCCATTTGGGCCATCATTATTTTAAATCGCTGCAATTGTGTTGAAGAGGGATCAGTTAGACGGGAGGCTGCATCATTGATTGGACCATTCCAATCCGTTCCTCTTCTTGTTATCTTCGATAGATCTAAACATTAATATCTCTCATTTTAGGATGTAAAAATAAATTCTTGTACTATAAATTCTACTTGAAAGCATTTATTTCTAAAATGTACTAGATTCTATATCCTTATTAATAATTTTCTTTAAAAATAGCTTCTGCAATAAAAACTATTTGCTAGGACTGTACCTTGTTTTAAAAGTTTTAAAAGTTGTTAAAATAATTTTAAAAGTTCACAAATGAGATTTTCAAATATAATTTTATGAAAGATGCAAGTAGTTGCAGGGAATGTCCATGGATTGAACATCAGGGGGGAAATGCGCACAAAGCTTATTTATACATTAACAAATACGTTGTTGTTATGAATATTAAAAGACAAACTTAGTTTTTATTGCCGATGACTATTAACAAAGATAATAAAACGTAAGTTGGTTTAACAATTTGAAAGGGGTTTAACAAAACGTTCAACAAGTTAATGAAGAACAGGAGTTCATATACCAGTTAACCTTTTTAGGAGTTGGTCTAAAAAACTTGTCTGCAGTTTCTGGTGAGAAACGTCATTACCGTAAAAGAGGGATTGAATTAGAGAAGTTCCACTCTCAACAGTAAAGTTTGCAGTTTGATCTTATTAACACTGTCAGGTTCTTGGAGTAAATATATTTAAATCATGATTGGAGCATGACAAAGCACTACCATAAACAGTATACTATTTTTATAAATAATTATATTGGGAAAAATATAAATATACATTGGTGAAATATAATAGTCAAATGGGTGACTTATAAAATAAATAAAAACTATATTGGGATAAATTAAACTTTAGCTTAGAAAGGTTAGTCTGTCTTTTTAATACAATGAAGTTATAATAACAATTATTGATCTATAGCTCTAGTTCTTCCAGTATTTTAGAAATTTTTGCTCCTGATGATCATATTCCCCCATTACCACAAACATGGCGTGGATATACCCATTTTCCCATATACTATGTCAATAAGGTAGCAATGACCTCATCTCTATGACACCTTGAATATGAGTGCTGTAATTTATTCGAAACGTCGGCAACATGTAAATAGTGTACATAGCTATAGACACGGTCCAACCTGGATTACGATAATGTAAATAACAAGGCGTGCTTACCGGAAGTATTTCCCTGGAATAAGTTTATTTTTTTATTGAGACAGCGTTTGTTTTACCTCCTGCTACACCTCATATCTGTGAACCTTTAAATTTCAGTTAGGCTAATACACAATAATGTATATATTATACATCAAATTGTTACGTTGTATACAGGGTTAGGCAAAGTGTGGAATATGTTTATTAATTTCAAAACCATTGAGAGAAATTTAATGAAACTAAGCAGTTAGGTACATGTCCCTGTACCAAACATTTAGGCATATTATACTTGTTTTTCGCATAGCCATTGTCCATGAAGGAAGTCTTAAATATTTTAAACGTAGGCATACCTCAAGTTGTACCTCATTTTTAAAGGCCTTTGTTTGTAAAATACAAGAGTGCAAACCTGAGGTCAAAATGATGACCCAGTCAGAAAGTATAGCCTCTCAAAGAATTTAATGTCATATAACTAACACTGCTTAAGAGAAAGGTACGCTAGTTATTACCTATTGCTGCGTAGAGCTATAATTTATCTACTGAATATGACATATTATTTAAAAATAGTTTTTTAATTAGCATACTACGTGATGGCACATATACAGTGCAATTAAACGTCACACAACACAAATTTATTACAATATAAGCACAAAATGCACAAATATATTACAATACAAGTACAAAATGCACAAATATTATGGTGATCGATTTCAGTGAACCACGCTCACCACGCTCCTTTTGTGAATACCTCTGGTCTGAGGAAGGTGAGCGTGGTTCACCGAAATCGATCACCTTAATATTTGTGCATTTTATACTTGTATTGTAATATATTTGTGCATTTTGTGCTTATATTGTAATAAATTTGTGTTGTGTGACGTTTACTTGTACTGTATTAAATTTAACAAAAAATAAGTAAAAAATGTTATAGTAATATGCATAGATTATTTTAAGTAAACTTACTGTCAAAAGTGTTTTAATACAGTTGTCTTACTTTTATCTCAGTTAAATAGCATAACTTTTTATAACGCTGTCGTTTGTTACGGTTGTAACAGTCAACAACATAATCAGCAACAGTAACCTGAAACTATTAAATAAATAGCCGTATAGCTGAGAAGAATTAGTAATATGACTTTAAATTCTTTGAATCACTATTTTGTGAATGGGTCATCCTTTTGACCTCAGATTTGCCCTTTTGTGTTGTACAAAGCAAGACCTATAAAATGTGGTATAGCTCAAGGTAGATTTATATTGCAAATGTTTAAGACTTCCTTCAAGGGCCATCTCCGGGCTATGCAAAAAACAAGTATAATATGTCTAAATATTTGGTATAGAGACATATACATAACTGCTAAGTTTCATTACATTTCTCTAAATGGTTTTGCAGTTGATAAATATATTTCAGACTTTTGCCCAATTCTATATAAGATAATGTCAGTATTATACCTGGGGATTAAGTTGTTGATATTTTATGTAATAATTACCGCTGTCCTCTCCATTAGTTATTACAAGGTATCTGTTAATTGATTTAATGAGAAATATTTGATGCATGAGTCTGGTGACTGGGTTGTGCTTCACAGTATCAGGCTTGTTAATAAAAATAGCCTGATCTTTATAGCGTTGTGTCAAAGAGAACATAATAACAAATATATACATATTCTCAGATTATTATGCTCATATATAAGACGCCGACACATAGCTGAAAAACTACTTTATCCACAATATTCTAACATAAATTACTCACCTACAGCTAACAAACAATATGTAAGGAGACTGTCTAGTTCTAATCCAGAAACCACGGTATGAAACTAAAAAAAAATAAATAAATAAAAAACTATTTGACTATGGAACTAGCAGAGAGCACGAGGCATACTTTCACATCACTCACAATAAAATGGTAAAACTTAAATATCTGGTAATTTAAAAATACAAACTTAAGGTTTCTAGTCAAAAATTAATAATGGTAAAACAAAATATATACACATGGTTATATAGGGAACAATGAATATATAAAGCAAGCTGGTCAAGCAATGAGAAGACACTAATGAAATAATCTATATTCATGCAAAAAAATATTGAAAAGTGAAAGCCTGTACCTGTAAAACTGTCATACATTTTGTCTAAATATGAAATGAAATCAGCACAACACATTAACTATGTGCCCTATCAAAAACAAACATTTTTATATGTATAAACTAGTTCACATTAGGGCTACTATTTTAATAAATTCAACGATAAATATAATAAAGTACCCTTTTATTCATTTTTATAAAAATATATTTTTATATATAAAAATATATTATATAAATATATTTTTATAAAAAATGAATAAAAGGGTACTTTATTATTTTTATCGTTGAATTTATTAACAAACATTTTTAACATTTTCTTTTCATATACAATTTTGAGTCTTTGAACAGTATGTGAAAATATATATTTGTATAGTTTAATTGTTATTCAATTGTTTTGAATAAATCACCTCACAGCATTATCCACAAGAAGCTGGGTTATAGCAGTGCATCATTGGTTCTGACTGTACAGGGTGAGTTTTATGTCCTGGGACAGCTGGATATAATGTAAACGGGCTGAGATATCAATGTGAGACCTTGACCATACTTATTACAACGT
The DNA here is from genome assembly GCA_035578905.1 of Stictocephala bisonia. NCBI lineage: Eukaryota > Metazoa > Arthropoda > Insecta > Hemiptera > Membracidae > Stictocephala > Stictocephala bisonia. The sequence goes on along the minus strand of JAQJVL010003799.1, from coordinate 10,062 downwards.
TTTTTATTTAACTTTTAAAGATTTTAAACATTTTTCCCCGCTTTTCTAAGGGGAGGAAAGGGGGGCAACTTCAATGTTCAAATGCAAACCCCTATCATGTGACCTCTCATTTTCCAGGTAATAACAAAAATATAACCAATGATGCAAACTAGAGGTCTCTACGTTTAATTTAAAAGAGTATAAGACCTATTTACATTAACAAAGTCCTGGTTTTCGTTACATGAGTTAACATGATTTGAAATTTCCCTTGATCTTATATGACAAGTTTCAACAATATATTTTTGAATTTGCACAAATTCTGTACTACTCACTTGCAATTTTGCTGTTCACAGCTTAGGTTGTTAACAATTTCAGTTCAATCTTACTTTTAAAAGTTTAAAATTTCAGTTCAAATTTACTTTTGTAACGAATAGTGTTAATTATTCTATTTTAGCTGTGGAAGATTCTAAGTTTGAAAGAATTACTGTGTTAATGATCAGAGGTTATGGGGACTGTATAAGATCTTACAGTGAATTAGCAGACTTATTCTATAAGGAATATCCGGACTGAATAAATCCCATAAGAAGTTTTACGGTGACAAAAACTCTTCAATGGTTTAATTATACACATTCTGGAAAAGATATGCCCAAGCCAAGAAAGGCTCCTGTAATTGACGAAGAGAAACCATTAGATATTATGCATCTTTGAATTTCTTTTTTTAATCCCTTCCAAATGTGAGGTCACATGATAAGGGTTTGCTTTAACATTTTTTAGCTGTCCCTCTTTGTTCTTGATTAGAAAAGGATGTTAAAATTTCTAATAACTTGAAAATGAAAAATATTTTTAGGGTATAATAGGTATTTGAATATGTATAGTATTGAAAATGAAATTATTTTTGTACACAATTGAAAATGTATAGTATGGTCAAGATCTCATATTGATCAGGACAAAAACTCATATAAATGGTTTTGTTAATGTAAATTAGTCTTTTACTTTTATAAATTAAATGTAGAGACCTCTGTTTTCATAATTGGATTTCCTTTTTTTTATTACCTTTAAATGAGGGATCACAGGATAGGGGTTTATATTTGAAAATGTATAGTTGCCCCCCTTTACCTCCCTTTAGATAAGGGGGGACAAAATGTTAAACAACTTGAAAAGTTGAAAGGATTTGTTATAATAAGTATGGTCAAAGTCTCTTATTGATATTTTAGCCCGTTGAAATAATATCCAGGTATGCCATGATATAAAACTCACTTATTGTAAATTAGTCTTTTACTCTATTAAATGTAACGTAAATACCTATAGTTTGCATCACTGGATTTATTTTTCTTAATTACCTTTAAAGTGCGGAGTCACAGGATAGGGGCTTACATTCGAAAATTTGTAGTTGCCTCCCTTTATCTCCCCCCCTTACAAAAGAGGGGCAAATTGTTAAACAGCTTGAAAAGTTAAAAAAATATGTTATAACAAGTATGATCAAGGTCTCAGATTCATATCTCAGGCCGTTTAAATAATATTCAGGTGTGCCAGGTCATAAAACTCACTCTCTATATACATATAAAATCACTTTCTTTCTTTATATTTTATTTAAATATTATCTGAAGCAACATAATTTATAACTGTTATTCATTGCATATGACAGCAGGATAGTATTAAAAAGAACACCATTGAACATCATTAAATTTTCCAACACATACAGCTTACAAGTTGTAACAATAGCAGGTAGAGGGGGGAGGGAGGGGACACGGTAACACTGACATTACATATGGCTGTCATGGACAACAATGCCACCCCACACAGATATTTTACCATTTCAAATCGTTTCATCCTACGAGGGAAAATTGCTCGCTACTATAACATTTTTGAAAAATTTATTGTTCTATTATTTCAAAGTGTTTACATGGGTAGTTTCTTTGGGTATAAAATGTATAGATTACTATGTATCGATATTTCAGCATAAACATAGTAATAACAATGTAAAAACTTATTAACATTGTTTTATAGTAATTATTTTAGCCAAACACTCACCAATCACACATTTACTATTTTAATTGCAATAATAAAGTATTGGTTAATAACTATCCATTAAAATATGTATTTATCAATTAACATTCAATTTTCATTTACATGCACAGCTAAATATCAATAAAATAATAAGAAATAAAACATAATGTTTACATATTGAGGCAGGAAAAATGTAAAGTTACGGAACAGCATTACTATCGTAGTTGGATGAATGACTAACAATAAAAATAAATATGTTGATCCCATAGTTTTAAGTACGGTAAGAATGTGATAATTATAAGTACAAACAGTAATAATGAAGCTGAACAAAATCAATATGCAGGTTAATATGTAATAGCAAAACTAAAAATTAAGATTTATCGAACGAAACAATCAGAATAACAATAAATTGATCGTATTAACAATAAATTACTGTACGTCTAGTAGCTGATAGTGATGAAAAATTATTTGTTGGAGATGTGTCTTGAATTTATATACATTTTTTATATACGATTTCACAATCGCTGAATCAAAAGTAGATTGCCCTCATATTTTGTAGATTTTTTATGTCTACAACATGAAATGAAAATTGCCTTTATTTTATAAAAATATGGTGAGATTAGGACTTTATACTATTACACCTAATCATTACATATCATTTAGTATAAGTCTATAAAATTCTTAGTAAATTTATAACATATTAATGTGACTCATTTAGTTTTAGAATATATTTTACTTGTCTTAGTCGAGGTCTCACCAAAAATTATTTTCACTAACATATTTGATAAATTGACGAATGGAATTACTTTTTTCCTAAATAAATTGTAACGTACATACACCTTTTACAACAAGTTAACTGATAATGTTTACGTTTTGCCTATAAAAATCTTCAACTCTGAAGCACCTATCAAGCACATAATCTTACAGTTTACAGTATTTCCGTTTTAATACTTTAAGCCTTAAATATCTATGAGGGATATAACGTTACAGTTGATATAAATTCATTTAAACATGAATACTTGTTAAACTGCACGGTTCCAGTTGTGGTGTTTCATATAATTTGTTCTCTTGATGGGAATTCGGTGACCATACTTTGTTTGTATGTTGGGCACAACAACAAACACTGCATTTTTGTAATTTAGAATCTATTGTCGTTTTGTACCACACCTCATTTATAAAAATAAACAATGCTTCAACATTGATTATAAATGTTACTTACTCTTAGCCGAAGGTATTGTAATTTTTATTTTTCTACATTATTGACCTATAAAACCATTTGTAATTTTTTAATAAACTCTAGAAGGCCTTTGGTATTGCCTGTTTGCGCAGATGAAATATTTTAATTTAAATTGTAATTCTAGGTGTATAATTTACGGCAAACACCTTATTTGTTGATGTAACATGAGTCTAGTTCCATTTTACATTGAATGCAAATTTAAACTGACAATAAAGCGCATTCATTACCTCGCAATTAAACTTGCATATTTATTTATATTTATATATTTATATTTATATTTATATTTATATTTATATTTATATTTATATTTATATTTATTCATAAGACGCCGATCGTTAAGATATGGGCGAATATGGATTTCGAATGAGTGTGATGAGTGTAGATGAGCGAACGTAGTCATTGTTACAAACTAAGGCCGACTATTCCTTAAAAAGTGTCACTAATTAATAGCCCAATGACAAATGAACAGCCAGTGGTTATCAGCTGATCCTTCTCAAAATGTATACTCGGAAATCAAATTCATCAATATTATAATTAATAATTTGACATACTGGTAGCTTAAGTTTGTTCTATAACTGATAATATTAGTTCTCCAATTTGCAAGACTTGCAGAAAAGCTTCACTCTGTAAGTCTCTTACTTATTCACCCCAAATAATCTAGTATAAATTAAGTAAATTAAAGGATATACATTAGTTGTAATTTGATCATTATAACCACTGTGAGGTGTTCAACACGGCCACAAGAAAGCGACTTCTGTTTCTTTTTCCCTGTGGTACGACTTAACCTTCCATTTTGTTATTTTACAGTCGGAATAACCTGACATTGATTGTGCCCTAGAGAACCAACACATGACTCGACCTGCAGCAATCCCTGCCAATCTAAAAGTAAAATACAATATGAATTGTTCAACAAACGCGACGAGTTCCACGTCTGTTTTTACATAGTTTATTTAATTAGTCTAGTGTTTCAAGCCTTACTATTACTATGTAATCAAATAATGAAAGATATTCTGTGCCAAAACGTATGAAAGACATTTTAGTTCTTTATTGCTAACTATGTGCGTTCTTTATTATTTTTTTAATTTTAGTTGTATTGATAAGTTTGTATGCTAAAAATTTATTTTATTATATTTACTAACCTCAAATATAAATAGAAAGTTATATAATAAAAAATATCAATATTTGTATTTTGTCATTACTGCGGCAGTTTTAATATATCTGAACATGTTATAATCAATTTTGCGCTCTATATATTTGTCAGTATTAGGAGGGATGGTTGATGCATTCGCCTCAAAGAATTCGCCTCTAATGTGAATTTTAATTGGTGATCACGAGTTTGAGTTTTTTGTTTTTTTTTCTTTTCTTTTAATTCTCTCTTTTGGTTACCAAAAAGCAACGTTTTAGAACAATTCGGTGAATAAATTGTCTAGTATATAAGTAACAACCTTTTGTAATAATTTGCGGTCTTTTTTGAAAAAAATATTGTGTCTCTATTTATAACATCAGCAGTTCCACTACTTAACGCCTTATTCAAAGGCGAGGCATCTTTTCACTTTTGAAAATATATTATCTGTATCTTTGATTGGATCAAAGGTACATGATCATATTCTTAATTTACATTTTTAATCAGAAATGTTTTTTTATTGATAAGATGGAGCTAGTAGCTCAACTAGTTCTAAATAATGAGAATTAAAATACTTGGATTAGAAAACTTGAATATGGTCTATTTTAATATGTTTATGTTCTTAAATTTTAATAGTTGCAATTAATGTTGTCATAATAATTTGCTTACCTCAATTTTTTTTAACTTCACTGGTTGACATGGGCATACAGGCCGTGCATGAATTTGTATTCAACGAGTGAAGTACCGACCGTTGGCTCAGTGGGGATTCGAACCTTGGAAATTGCCCTCCGCAGCCCGACTGAGCCACATCGCCAGCAATTCATTGCCTTTGATGTTGTATTTTATTTTTCCTTGGTGAATAATTAATTTAATCTAAAAACCTACTCTGTACTACATGACAATAAAACAGGGACATTAGATACCATCAACGTTTAACAATGGGCTTATTTAAAATGCACTAACAAAACGATATATTATAATTTATACTAATTTTACTGTAAAATATTAACTATAGTAATTTTATGTATTTTCGTTCATACCCGAGAAAAGTCATGACTGTAAAACAAAAATAAATATAACTACCCCTAATTATTGTACAATCAAGTATTAGTGACACATCAACATATTCGTTAAGCCATTCAAGATTGTAAATTGCTGCCGTTGTGATTGGGCCAAATTACGCGCAGACTGTAGGGATGAGGAGCTGCATTATCGATCACCCCAATCAGCTAACTAAACATGCAGCACTTCGTTGGAAATTACAATAATAGCTTTTTTCTAGTGGTGAAATAGTATAATATACTAGGCGACGAATATTTAAATTAAAAAAAGATTATAACTTGTACAGATCATAAATTATAAATATTTATTTGAAAATTATAATTTGTTATGTTGATGTGATACTCTATTTATTAATAAAATAATGACATTTGGTACCTTTGTTTAAAGAAAACTACGAAAAAATGATCGAGAAAGGAGATATAAGACTCTTCACTTTTTTATACATTAAAAAAATACCAATAAAATTTACTTTTTCACGCCAGCAGAAAAGAAGTATGTTTAGACGCTGTATTTTTATGTCGTTTAATCAATAGCATAAATTATTAATATAAATACAATTTCAGTTTTTATTTTAAATTTAGTTATTTTATACTTTGCTTGCCAGTTCACATATTTTTTGTCTTTAAATGTTTTTACCTCTACATTCAAGGCCGTAGACTTTGGTAAACTAGTGAAGAACCAACTAAATTAGTTGATAATTTTGTTTTTGGACTTTTCTCCATTTCTGTTAACTGAAATATAAAACTTCCGTTATTAGTGTTAAAGTTTAAGGTTAGGTATATGATTAACATTTTTACGCACTTTAAAATTATTTTCATACGTTGAAAATACCCCCATATAATTTATCTAATGATAAATCCTTCAAAATTAAAAAGAATAAGTAAAAACATTGTTTAATAATGGCAGCAGAATATGAATTAAACAATAAGGTACATAATGTTTTTAACATAATAATAAACTAAATTTTTTCTACTACATATATGCATAGTTTGTTATGTAAACATTCAAATAATTGGTAAGAGAAATATTGAAATAAATACATTTTTTTTAATGTGTGGCTAGTATAATTGTTGAATATATTTATGTTATTTATGGTTTTGCTAATATAATAATCAAGCAAAATTGCATTTAAAGTATATATTATTTTGCTAAATTAACTCAATTGACTCTTGATTCAGATGCAGATTTTATTCTACCACCTCCATTTGAAGAAGAAGAATATGATAATGTAAGTATGGCTTAGAACTCTATTGACCGAAACATTACCTACAGACACTGAGGTTAGCATTTCTTGTTTTGTTAAGTTCATTTAACCATATGACACATGCAACACCATCTTCTAATTTGTGTACCCATGTAGATACATAAGTCAACTCACTTTTCCGTTATTATTTTAATACAATAAAATTATATATAAATACGAAATTAGGGTTAGCATTGTCTTACCCCAATGTCTTAACCCACCCGCCCACCCATACACGTACACTGGTATTGACCCACCCGCCCGCCCATACACGTACAGTGGTATTGACCCACCCGCCCAACCGTACATGTACAGTGGTATTGACCCACCCGCCCAACCGTACACGTACAGTGGTACTGACCCACCCACCCAACCGTACACGTACAGTGGTATTGACCCACCCCACCCATACACGTACAGTGGTATTGACCCACCCACCCATACACGTACCGTGGAATTGACCCACCCACCCATACGTACAGTGGTATTGACCCACCCACCCACCCACACACGTACAGTGGTATTGACCCACCCACCCACCCATTGACGTAGAGTGGTATTGCTTTGTGGTTTATCACTGTTTTTCACTAAAAATATTGTATAATACGTATGCTTTTGTTGTTTCAGGCAGTTGCAAGAGGGGCACATAGAGAAGAAACATATAATTATTCTGAATCAAAAAGTAGTTTAAACTCCGAAAAAGAAAATTTGATAAAGGCCGCACTTTGAAGTTCAAAGACACATTGCTAAAAGTAATATAACAGTAAACCAAAGACAATGATATTAAACAAAGCTAGTAAATCAAGACTTAAAAAAAGTGAAAAGACGCCTAACCCAAGTATTACAGATTTTAAACAAAAATACAATAAAGGACATCTTAATAGTAAAAAAAATGCTGCTAAGCAGTTGCTTCCGTATATTAGACAAGTGCATCATTATTATTACAACAATCTTAGAACAACTGGAGAAGAGACAGACGATGGACTGGAAGTAATAGAGTAAAAGAGTCGTGTTCTGTATACTAGATCAATTTTTGCTTTTTCAGTATGTTTTCTTTCATGTAAAAAAATTTGGTAAATCTATATTGTTCAAAGTAAACATTATTTGTATTGGCCAATTCTAAGTTTGTCTTTACGAAGACAGTGCTGTCCCTCATAAAACATGATAAATATTGTTTTATTATTTATATTACAGATAATTAATGTTTAAATAAATAAATTGGGTGTTGTTTGTTATGCTAAATAAACATTTAACAACATGTTAAAGTTGTTTTAATAAAATGAACGATTTTGCCAAACATTAAAATCTTGTTAACTCAAAAAGCACTTTCTTCTACCAACCCCTTCAATTACAAATCTTCTAATTGAAAAAATGTATTTTACAACATTTTACTAACTCGTTGGATGTGACCCTACCACCTTATCATTGTACTGTCGATAATTTTATTGTTTCGGAGTGTTACAGTTCATGACGGAACTCCACTGTGCGTGAACCAAGACTGTATAATGTGACAGGGTTTGTCACTTTGGTTTTCAGAACAAACTTCTCCACAAGTAGTACTTGTAGGTCATAAATGCATATCTGATTTGATATAGTAGAATAGGATTGAATTTAAAAACAAAATCAGTGAGTGTAGTATAAAGTACAATTATAAAATATGAATAAACATTTCCATTTTATCATAATGTTGAGGAATTAGAGATAACATTTTACAAAAGATCAAGCCTAACAATAACAGTATATCTGAATCGATTTTACTTCAAGGGAAGAATAGATGATTTATTAATAAATTTGAGTCAAAATAAATACTAAACAATACAATACGACCGGCCATTTTTGTAAAAAAATTTCATTTGTTTAAAAAACCGTGGTTTAAAATTAATACACTCGATCAAGTTAATTTTTTGTTAAGATAACATTAAGGAGTCACTGACCAAAATCAGTGAGGAGTATTCTATGATTTATTCGGTGGGACAAACTTACTTAAGATACATGGTTAGTATAAATATAACAAAAAACTTTAAAACGTACATATAAAAGTCTTCTTAGAGTATTTACGTTCAAGATTAAATTCTTTTGTTATTTTAGAACTAGCCAAAATGTAAGATTCAACACATCTCAACGTAATTAATCGATATACTTTTGACGTTTTAGTTCTTTCTAAAAGTTCCCTTTTCTGAATTCACATTTGGAATTTTACTTTTAAGTTTTGGTGTGACAGTAAAATTTATTAACGTCACAAACCACTTGTATTCCTGTATGTATGAATTCATAATAAAATAGTTAATATCATGTACGTACTTACAGGTTAATTATTTAATATAAGTACGTTTATAAAGTACGTTCTGGCGTACAGATATATCTAAAATACAGTTCATTAGGAAACTTCATTACAGTGTTATTGTATGTTTAATGTAAATAAAAGTTCTTGTATTGAGAGTTAGGAGTATTCCACGAATTCATATAATTTTGCCTAACCTTCTGTGACGTCATATATAGGAGTTTTATGTGAAGTGACACACTTAAAAATATAGGCTTAAGTTAACTTTGAAAGGTGCTGCGATGCTGTTTGACAGTTCAGATTTGGCTGCAATTTTGTTGTTAACACCTTTAAAGGAGCTGTAGTAAGTTAGGTGTTTGTCAGCTTAGCTTTGGTTTCAAATTTGTTTTTAACATCATTAGATGGGCTGAATTAAGATAGATGTTTGTCAGTTTCGGGTAGGTTGCAATTTTGTTGTTAACCCTGTAGAGGAACTGGAGTGGGATCTCTTTTTTCTATTCAGCTTTGGTTGCAATTTAGTTTTTTTACACCCTTAGAGGAACTGTGGAGAGGTAGGTGTTTGTCAGATCAGCTTTAGTCTCAAGTTTGTTGTTTATATTGTCCAAAGAATGTGAGAACCGAAATATTCTAGCTACAGAGGTTTTAAAAGGATGCATATGTGATAAGAGGAAATTATGAAAACTTGCAGATTCAATCCTAAAAAAAAAAAAAAAAAAAAAAAAAAAAAAAAAAAAAAAAAAAAAAAAAAAAAAAAAAAAAAAAACTGCTGGAAGTGGAAATTGTAACTAGAGCAAATAAATTTGAATTATCAAAGCATAAGGACTTTTAATAACACTAAAAATATAATGTATTGTTTATAAAAAAGTGGCACATGAAAAACACTTTTGTAAGATAATTCCATTATTAAGTGAAATTATTTGATTTTTATCATACCATTTCAAAAAATTTTACAACGTAATTAAACGTATACATTCCGTATTTACTTTTAACTATTAGAAGACAATAGCTGACATAGGCAGCGTTTTTGACATAACTGAAACATTTTAATCTAGAAACACATAATGGGAAATATGATTAGGAAAGATTAATGTCAAAACAAATCACATGAAAAAAAAAAAAAAAAAAAAAAA